>CAUYLG010021142.1:0-12566 GCA_963573385.1 Cacajao melanocephalus | reverse complement strand
GAAACTCTCCAGAAGGCATTATTTTTACTTAAAACAATATCAAACCAGAAATCTTTTCATATGTGAGTCCTAAAACTGTAAACCGGAACCCTTTCATATGTGATTACTGAAACTGTAAACAGAGACCTTTTCACATGTGAGTCCTAAAACTATGAACCTAAGATTCTTCCATGTGTAACATCTAAAGTATAAGCCTATATAAAGCCTGAACCTCCCTTTGTTAGAGGAGCTTGGCTATTAGGCAACTATGCCACCTTGCTCCCAGCTGAATGAACTCCTTTCTCCTGTATTCGGTGTCCAAGAGATCCTTTCCCACGGCCGCTCCTGCTACAATAGGAATATCCCTATTACCAGAATAAACAATTAAAAGTATATTATATATACACACACACACACACGCACACACACACACACACACACAGAAAGAGAGAGAGAGAGAGAGAAATGTAAGCCACACATTATAGAATAGGTCCTATGGTGCTTATTGGCCAATAATTGACAATAGTGTTCAAAGAAGAACTAAATATGTTCTGAAATGTACTGTCTCCCTGCATGGCAAGTCTTAATATTTTTAGATTTTGACTGATTCCAAATTGATCTAAAATGTGAATTTGTTGATTTTGTTTAAATCGACAAGGTAACTTCTAAATGTAAGCAGAAATGCTAATGATTTAAAGTGACATTATTAATTTAAAAAATTGCTTCATTTATCACACAGTCTGATTTTAAGACTTTAAACCACAATACTTATAAGAGTGTGATATCCATATCAGTCCATTTGTGTTTTAACAAAATACCTGAAACTAGTTGATTTGTTTTAAAAATGGAATTTATGTTCTCACAGCTCTGTAGTGCAGGGAAGTCCAAGATCAAGGCACCAGCAGATTCAGTGTCTAGTGAGGATGACTCTTTGCTTCCAGGTTGTTGCCTCTTGCTGCATCCTCACATGGCAGAGAAGAGGGAAGCTGTGTCCTCACATTAGAGGAGAAGAAAGGCAAAGGTGCCAGACAGCCCTCTGAAGTCTCTTCTGTAAGGACATTTAATTCTTCATGAAGGCTGAGCTCTTATACATTAATTCCTTCCTGAAAGAACACCTCTTCATGCCATCAGCTTGGGGATTAAATTCCAATAGATGAATTTTGGAGGGGCATATACATTTAAGTCATAACAATGATGCAAAAAATTAATAATAAAAAGCAGTTAATTTAACACAAGGCAGAACCTATAAAAAGACCAACACGTATAGAGTCAACCAATTTTTGAAATAGGTAACAGGACACTTCACAGTGGGTAGAAAGTGGGAGGAAAATTATTTCAACAGAATGATGCTCAAATGACATATTAATAAATACAAAACTGAAGCTTGACTATTATCTTAGACCTTGAACAAAAATTAATTTGAGTTGAAACACATACCTAAGTACAAAAGCAAAACCTCTGAAACTTCTAGAGGTAAATTAAAGTGTATAGATTTGCCACCTTGGGGAAGGTAAAGATTACTTATAAGTTTCATGAAAATCACTAAATAAAAAAGAAAAAAGGCAAATAAGACTTTGTTAAATTTCTATGTATACATAAAAATGAAATATAAAAAGATTAACTATGATCTCAGAAATAATATTATTCACATATTTATGTGGGAAAGGATTCAGATCACACTTGTATAAAACTTCTATAAATCAATAAAACCCATTTTACGCCACTAAATAAATAAGCAACTGACATTTCAAAAACAAAAATATAGAACGGCTGATAAGCCCACGTGCAGTGATGTTCAACATCATTAGTCATTAGGGAAATGCAAATGAAATGAGTTACAATTTCACATCCACTAAAATAGCTAAAATGTAGAAAACACCTGACAGTGGAGAAATGTTGATGAGCTGCTGGCACAACCAGAACTCTCCTATATTGAAAGAGTCTATCAATAGTACATTCATTTTGGAATGTCATTTGTCAGCTTTTTTATGAAGTTAAGTATAAAGTTACCCTATGATCTCAAATTTTCAATAGAAATAAACTTATAAATGAAGTAAAAGATTTTTATAGAATGTCATAACAGCTTTATTAATAAATCACAATCCAGGAATACCCCCAATTATCATAAATAGAAAAATAAATTGTTCCATTTCATATAATGAAATAATACATGATAGTAAAAAAGAATGTGCTAGTCATAAATGCAGTAACAGGGAGGATCCCAAAAGCGTCACTGAATCCACGTAATATAGACAAACACAAGCTACAGACTATGTAATTTAAACTAGCTTAAGCTTTGAAGAAATATGTTTTATATTTGTGGTAGAGCAATGTGGTGATCTCAAGGTCAATCATATCCTCAATAATTAAATTCGTTTTTGCCTCACTGCTTGGCTACCCACAATATTAGTCTTAAGTCTATTCTACCTTGTAGCAATAAGATGGCTACCCTTAGAAATCACTGCATCGTGCATTTTATTTACCTGCAATAGAAAGGAGATACTGACTTTCTGTGATTCTCCTAAGAACAAGAAAATATTTGGCCCAGAAGCAGACCTCTCCTTAGATTTTATTGCCTTAAAAGAGTTAGATTTCTTCATTCTCTATTCAAACATCACTATTAAGAGAAAAGAGATTTCTTTGTTGACTTACATTGATTGACTCAGCCTGTGGTAAAATTGAATGGAAAAATCATTCCCCCAAAATGATTTAGAATTAAAACACATGACTACCATCTTAAAGACAATATTAATAGATTGCTATCAATGAAAGATTACCACGGTTGGAGGCACCAAATAGTTATTTTAACATGTAAACAATTTAGTTTAAAACATATTTTCTGTGAGATTAAAGACATCTATCTAAGCCAGGTTGAGCTAGCTAGTTTTAATTTTAAATATATATATATATATAAATATATATATAAATATATATATTTAGAGATATATATATAAATATATATATATAGAGATATATATATCTAAATGTGCACAGTAGGTAAAGAAAGTAGCATCTATAAAAATAGTTATGAAGAATTTCTCATCATAAGAGCTGTGCTTTTCATAATTGAGTATTACAGAATTTTAAGGTATAAAAGTTGTATCTATGCAATTAAAAAACATGCCTTGACTGGGATGATAGAGAAAATTACAAAACTCTTTTGGCTTTAGTGAGGAGATGAATCTTATTAGCAAAAGAGAAATTAACCAGGTTTTCAAGACAAATTTGGTGTTTTTTACAGCAATTTTGGCTATATTAATAGCATATCATCACATGAAAGCAAGAGGTCAACTTTTCAGCTATATTGGAGGATGCTGGCAAGACTGCAATTCAGAAATTTAAATCCATCTTGTAGTTACATTATTGACATATAAGAATCAAGGAATGCTAGTTCTGAAGTGGCTTACTCTTTAAAAGCCATCTGCAATCACACTGGGTGGTGTGCTGGCAGTTGGTATTAAAAAGGTATTCAGCTCATTAGTGGTTCCAATTAGCTGATACGTAGTGTAGCACCCTGGCAAGTTGTCTCAACTGCCATGTTACATCTAGGCAGGATTCTACACTATGGATACTACTAGTGAAGTGAAACAGGTGGACCTCCCAGTGCTGAAAGTCACCAACAGACTAATCAAATATCACTCAAATCATCTAGAATTTTGCTCAGGATATATAATGTGTCCACATAGGCATGCTAATCAAAATGTGGTATCATTCCAAGGCACTGTTAATATTTAAAAATTTTAATTCAGAACACATTCTGATGTTTTGCTATGTAGATACACAAGTGTTTTTTAATGAAAATCACTTTAGTTTGAAGAATGAAAACCAGGCCTCTCTAATTAGGTTCTGAGATATTTGTCTGATATGGTATTTCAAATACAATGCTGTGACAAATGAATACTCACCTGTCTGTCAAAATAAAACTTCAACACTTGAAGAAAGTGCAGAATCAATACAAAATCATAAAGAAAACATAATAATTAGTGCTCATAAACAAGTTATAATGGCTAAAGAGAATAATGAGTAAACTTCATGGAATATAATCAAATATTTATTGCCTGAAATTATATCAAATGCTCTCATTTGAAGCACTAAATTTCATGTAATGTTGTCTATTTACATCACAAACAAAGCCAGCAAAGAGAAAATATATAGTATTAAGCAAACACACACACACACACACACACACACACACACACAGACACACAAACTGTCAAATAAGAAAGAGCAATACTTACTCATTTTGTTCCTAAAAAGCAGCATAAGATTTTGATACATGTAGCTTTAGTTAAGCTTTATCACTTGTTTTTCCCTTACAAATCTAATAAATAGATTGAATTTCGGTAGAGAGAATTCATAAATATGAGCAATCAGTTCTTATATTTCACAATAATTATCAGAAATGGATACCTCCTAAGCAATTGTCCTACACAGATTAATAACAATATTAATGATGAAAATAATAGAAACTGTAAGAAACTTATTTTGAGTGAAACTTGATAAAATCTCCACTTTCTGGCATTCAGGGTTGTTAGGGATTGAATTGTATCACTTCAAAAATTCATAGGTTGAAATTCTAATTCTTAGTTCCTCAAGTGCCTTTAGGAACTTAAATCAGTAAAAATGAGATTATTAAGGTGATTCCTAATCCAACATGACTGGTGTACTTATAAGAAAAGGCAATTTAGACTCAGGCACAGACAGAAGGAAGAAAATAGGAAGACATTGAAAGTAGACAGTCATCTACAAGGCATCAGAAGAAACAAAGCCTCTTGACACCTTGATTTCTGACTTCTAGCTTTCAGAACTGTGAGAAAATGTTTTTATTGTTTAAGCCACCTAGTCTTTAATACTTTTTTTTTGTTGTAGCCCTAGCAACTGAACATAGTCTTACAGTTGAAACAAATATTTATAAATTATTTTAATAAGAATAATCAAAAATTGGTCACTGCATTTCTATTAATGCATTATAATTTACTTAATATCTTTAAATATTTCCCTGAGAGAATTTTATTATAATAAATATAAATATATACATATAGGTATATCCATATTATTTTAAAAGGAGTAATAGCCTGAAAAACATATTATCTATTTTAAGATTTTATAGTTTCTTAGAGGTATCCTAATAAAATGACTAAAGTTCTGCAAAGCAGGTCTAGTTGATGTAACAGATTTCATATTTTTTTCTGATTAATTTTAATTACAATAGAACATGGTTCATTCCCTCATGCTTTTAAAAAAATAAAATTTAAATTAGATTTTTATTATAAAGACCATCAGCATTACATTTAATATCAAATGTATTATTTATTTTGCTGATATTAGCAGTTGTAGAAATATAATGCTACTTTTTAGCCCTGAAAAGATAAACATCTAAAGATAGAACATCTTTAGGTGAGTAAAATTTGACTAATGATATTTGTATCATCTTGATGTATTAGAATATCCCTCTTATGAAATAGTAATAATAGTTATTTTAATTGTGGGAAAATGCTCATATAAACTTTACTTCTTAAACATTTTTAACCGTACAGTCCACTGGCATTAAACACATTCATATTGTTGTTCAATCATCACCACCACCCATCCAGAGAACGCTTTACACTTTGCAAAGTTAAAATTATGTACCCACTAAACATAACTCCCATTTTCCCCCTCTTCTCAGCCCTTGATAATCATCATTCTACTTCCTGCCTGTATAAATGTAATTACTCTAAATCTCCTTTCTGTCTCTATGAATACTGCTCTATGTACCTCATGTAAATGGAATCATATAGTAATAGTCCTTTTGTGATTGGCTTAATTGGCTTAACATAATGATCTCAACATTGATTCATGTTACAGCATGTGTCAGAATTTTTTTCTATTTTAAGGCTGAATAATATTCTACTCTGTGTATGTGTGTGTGTCCTGTTTTATCTTTTTTTTTTTTTTATGGGCAGACACTTTTGTTGTTTCTACCTTTTCTGTATTGTGAGTAATGCTGCTATAAACATGGGTGTACAAATATTTATTTGAGTTCCTTATTTGAACTATTTTGGTAATGTAACAAGAAATGGAATTGCTGGTAAATATATTTTTAGTTTTTAAAAGAACCACAATACTGTTTTTCAGAGACTATTTTACATACCCACCAATAGTGCCCAAGGGATCCAATTTATTAACATAAATTTTCAATACTTGTTATTTCCTGTTTATTAGGGAATTGCTATCCTAATAATGGAATAAGATAGTGTATCACTGTGGTTTAAATTTTCATATAACCATTGGCAATTTGTATACACTCTTTGGAGAAATGTCTATTCAAGTTCTTTGCCCATTTCAAAATTAAGCTGTTTGATCTTTTGTTGTGGATTATAGGAATTATTTATATATTATGGATATTAATCCCTTACAAGATAATTAATCTGAAAACATTTTCTCTCATTCCATAATCTGCCTTTTTACTTTGTTGATTCTGTTCTTTAATGTACATTCTAAATTTTGACATAATGTATTTCACCTATATATTTTTCTTTTCTTGCCTATGCTTTTTGTGTCATATCAGTGAAATCATTGCCAAATTGATGTTTGAAGATATATATCGTATGTTTTCTTTTTAAAAGTTACAGTTTCAGCTCTTAAGTTTAGTCTTTGTTCAATTTTGAGTTACTTTTTATGTATGGTGTTGGGAAAGGGTTCAGCTTTATTTTGCCTGTGGCTATTCAGTTTTCTCTGAAGTATTTGTTGAAAATACTGCCCTTTTCCCATTGAATGGTCCTGGAATTACTGCCAAAAATGATTTGACCATGTATACAGGGGTTCAGTTGTGAACTCTCTATTATATTGCATTGGTCTATAATTCTGCCTCTTTGATAATACCACACCAATTTGATTTCCATTATTTTGTAATAAGTTTTGAAATCAGAAATTGTGAGACCCTCAATTTTGGTCTTTTTTTTTTCTTTTTTCTTTTTTTTGACAGAGTCAGTTTTGCTCTGTCTCCCATGCTGGAGTGCAATGGCATGATCTGGGCCCACTGCAACCTCCACCTCCTGGGTTGAAGCCATTCTCCTGCTTCAGCCTCCTGAGTAGCTGGGAATATAGGCATCTGCAACCACACCTGGCTAATTTTGTATTTTTAGCACAAATGAGGTTTCACCATGTTGGCCAGGCTGGTCTCAAAGCCCTGTGCTCAAGTGATCTGCCTGCCTCGGCCTCCCAAAGTGCTGGGATTACAGGCCTGAGCCTCTGTGCCCAGCCAACTTTGTTCTTTTTCAAAATTGTTTTGGCTATTGTGTCCCTTCAGATCACACACAAATTTTAGAATTTTTATTTCTATTTTTGCAAAAAAAAATTAATAATAATGGGATTTTGAGAGTGATTACATTGAATCTGTATATCACTTTGGGTAATACTAACATCTTAACAGTATTACATTTTCCCTAATTAACATGGATTTTTTTCTATTTATTTCTGTATTCTTTAACTTCTATCAGCAATATTTTTATAATACAAGTCTTTTACCTCCTTGGTTATGTTAATTCCTAAATATTTTATTTTTTGATACTGAAATAAATGAAGTTGTGTTCTTAAATTTCATATTTATACTATTCATTGTCAGTGTATAGAAATGCAACTGATTTTAGCATGCTAATTTTATATCTTACAGTTTTGCTGAATTTTCTTATCCATTCTAACAGTTGTATGTGTGTGGAATCTTTAGGGTTTTCTACATATAATATCATCTCATAAGTTAAGAGATAATTTTAATTTTTCTAAACTATTTGGATGGCTTTTATTTTTCTTTCTTGCCTAGGACTTCCTGTACCTTGTAAAGTAGGAGAAGAAGGCATCTTTTTCTTGATCCTAATCTTAAAGGAAAATTTTTTAGTCTTTCGTTTTTGAGTATATTGTTAGCTATAAAATTTCATATA
Source organism: Cacajao melanocephalus (assembly GCA_963573385.1). Lineage (NCBI taxonomy): Eukaryota > Metazoa > Chordata > Mammalia > Primates > Pitheciidae > Cacajao > Cacajao melanocephalus. Next base: position 4,668 of record CAUYLG010021142.1, on the reverse strand, counting down.
TGACCTTTATTATGTTAAGATAATTTCTTCCTATTTCTAGGTCATTGTCTGTCATGGAAAGATACTGAATTTTGTCAAAAGCTTTTTGTTTGTTTGTTTTTGTTTAGACAGGGTCTTACTCTGTCACCTAGGCTGGAGTACAGTGACAGAGTCTTGGCTTAATGCTTCCTCATCCTCCTGTGCTCAAGGGATCCTCCAAACCAAGTAGCCAGGACTATAGGTGCATGCTACCATGTCGGTCTAATTTATGTATTTTTTGTAGAGATGGGGTTTCGCTATGTTGCTCAGGCTGGTCTTGAGATCCTGAACTCAAGTGATTTGCCCGCCTAGACCTCCCAAAGTGCTGGGATTACAAACACGTGCCACCATACCCGACCTCAAATTCTTTTCTGTATCAGTTGAGGTGATCATTTGTATGTTTTGTTTTTTCTTCATTTTGTTTATGTGATGAATTACACTGACTGGTTGTTATTTATTGAACTAGTTTGCATTCCAGAAATATATCTTATTTGATAATGGTATATAATCTTTTTAATGTGCTATGGATTCTGTTTGCTAATTATTTTGAGGATTTTTGCATCAATATTCATCAGGGGTATTACTAAGTAATTTTCTTTTAGTATTTGTATCCTGCTTTGGTATCAGAGAAATGCTGGACTCACAGAAGGAATTTAGAAGTGTTCACACCTTTAATTTTCTGGAAAAGTTTGAGGAGGATTGGAGTCAATTCTCTAAATTTTTGCTAAAATTTACTAGTGAAGCCATTTAGTTCCAGGATTTGAAATCAGTTTTTAAAATAAAATTAAGGCATATGCTCATCATAGTTCACCATGTTAAAGCCTAAAATATGGTTGATAGTGTCTTAAAATGGTCATTCCCTATGTTAAAATGTCAGTTTGCTTATTAGCAAAATATTGTGTAGTTTATGTCGACATTAATGTATAAAAACTTGTATAAATCTCCATGTTAGCCTAAATTTCTAAGTTTAAATAGCACAAGCTGGTCATTATGTGTTGAAGAGTATTCCCCACTCAAAAATTCATAGGTAGAAGTCCTAACACTCCCAACCTTAGAATGTGATCTCACGTAGATACAAGGTATTTATAGAAGTTATCAAGTTAAAATGAGTTCATTGTTTTGCACTCTAATTCAATGATTTGTGTCCTTTTGAAAATGGATAATTGGACATAGAAACATCAAAAAAGGAAAACTATATAAAGAGACATAGAGAAAATACGGCCATCCACAGGGCAAGGATGGAGACCTGTATCAGGTCCTTTTCTTACAGAACTCAGAGGGAACCAACAGTGTAGACATCTTGATTTTTGACTTCTTATTTACAGAACTGTGAGAAAATAAAATCCTGAGTTTTTGAGCCATCTAGTTTGTGAAAATTTGTTACAGCAGCTCTAGCAAATTAACACATTGTTTGGAATGAAGTACCCACAAGATGATGTCACTAATTATTTTATTTTAAAAGTGATTAAATCTTAAAACATTATACTATATATTTTGTTCATGTTGAAAAATATATATTATTTAATGATAAACAATATGATGTATACTGCTGTGTAGATTTTAATGTATTTACATTTAGGAATACACATACTTACAGATATGTGTTGATCCTCTAATGATCCTGCCATGTTTGAAAAGCAAATTAAGAGCATTTTAAAGTAAGGTCATATTCCACCACATTTAGGAGGAAGGATTTTTGTTAATGTTATCAGAGGAAATGCATACTACTTATTAAAGGCACCTAAAATACATTGAGAACTACATGATTTTACTTTGATATAATGAAACATTAGTATATTAAACAGTAGTAAAAACTGAAAATCTATTTCACTTGTAGAAAGTTTTGTTTTGATTTTACTTTAACTTGGAATTAATTGTCCTGAATATTTTGGTTGCTGATATGTACTATTTGACTCAAACAAGTGAAATATGACCATTTTATAGTGGGCCAAATAGTTTACACTATGAAAGCTCAAATGAAAACGGAATCAAGGAGTATTTTCAAATAACACTATACTAAATATGTAATATACTCAACAGTGCCTTTATGCAAAATATAATGATTGTGATGGATTTTGTGGTACAATAACAATTTTTAAAATCACAATGAGAAGAAATAGGCTCTAAAATTAATTATTCAGTGCTAATATCAAATATGTTCTCATTGGAACTTTGCACTTTTTTTTCTATTGCTTCTGAAAAGTTCAGTTATCAGACTCGGTTTCTTATGGTACCAACCACTGGGGTGGAAAGGCACTTTTAAATGAATTCTTTAGGATATTAGTTTGGATGTGCTCCATTTGTTTGTGCTCTGCCATTTTCTTGTGCATATATTAGAGACCACGTAAGTAGATTGTATTGCTTTCCATTACTCTCCTACAATTCAATATGTGGTTTTGTAAGCAGGGAATTCCACATTAAAATCAAAGAAACCCAGAAACCTGCATCTAAAACATATTGAGAAGCATAGAGTACTTACCTAAATGCTTAAAATGCTTTAGTTGAGCTCTGTTTAAAGCATTAAAATGTCTAACAAACTAAATGATGGGGTTATTAGAATTTCTAAGGTTCATGTTTGTTAAAAGACAATTATTATCACAGCAGTATATTTATAGGAACTATATAACAATTCGGTTAAAAGATTTTCTCACTAGCATTTTATCTTTAAACTTGACATAGACATTTTGAAGGAAAATATATGAATCTATATTATTTTGTGTCCTTGGATACACTGTGAAACATGGGAGGTATTTTTAAAGAAGAAAACAAAATCCCTTTGTGTATGTCTACACATATGTAATTGTGTTAGATTATGAAGTTATACTTGTAAATAATTTAATTCTTATTTAGTGTTTTTTCAAAACCAAAAAGATCTGAAGTTTTATTGTATTTGCTGTCTAACAAGTTAGGCTGCCATAATATTTCATGTGGCCAAAAGCATGAGACACAAGGTATTTTATCAGCCCGCAATAGAAGTTGCAGAGTACCAGCTTTTTGTGTGTGACAGTACTCTGAGCTCAACTTCCCAAAAGTAATGAAAACAGAACCAGGTTAACATCTACGAAAGCAACAATTTGCATTGAAATACAGAAACTTGAGCTTACCAAAGCAACAATTTGCATTGAAAGACAGAAACTTGAGCTTAGCAGATCTAGAATTTTATACTGTAAGTGTGTCTCCTTTCCTTTATGCAGGGGGCAATCTCTGTGCCTTCCAAGGCTGTTTGCTGTATAGATACACCTGAAAAAGATAATCAGGCACACAATTGCTACTGCCACTGCTTGTAAGATGTACCAAAATTTGGAAACTTTGAAGACCTTTCTCCCAACAGTATTTCAATTTGGTATTATCTAAAAATACATAAAAGTGAAACACTTAAGAGCTGAAACTGGATCCCTTCCTTGCACCTTATACAAAAATTAACTCTAGATGAATTAAAGATTTAAACATAAGACCTAACACCATAAAAACCCTAGAAAAAAGCCTAGGCAATTCCATTCAGGACATGGGCATAGGCAAGGACTTTATGACTAAAACACCAAAAGCAATGGCAACAAAAGCCAAAGTAGACAAATGGGGTCTAATTCACCTTAAGAGCTTCCTCACAGCAGAAGAAACAATCATTAGCGATAACTGGCAACCAACAGAATGGGAAAATATTTTTGCAATCCACCCATCTGACAAAGGGCTAATAACCAGATTCTACAAAGAACTTAAACAAATTTACAAGAAAAAAACAACCCCATCAAAAAATAGGCAAAGGATACTAACAGACACTTCTCGAAAGAAGACATTTATGTAGCCAACAAACCTATGAAAAAAAGCTTATCATCACTAGTCATTAGAGAAATGCAAATCAAAACCACTTTGAGATAACATCTCATACCAGTTAGAATGGTGATCATTAAAAATTAGGAGACAACAGATGTTGGAGAGGATGTGGAGAAACAGAAACACTTTTACATTGTTAGTGGGAGTGTAAATTAGTTCAACCATTGTGGAAGGCAGTGTGGCGATTCCTCAAGGATCTAGAACTAGAAATACCAGTTGACCCAGGAATCCCATTACGGATATATACCCAAAGGATTATAAAACTTTCAATTATAAAGACCCATGCACACATATGCTTATTGTGGCAGTGTTCACAATGGCAAAGACTTGGAACCAACCAAAATGCCCATCAATGTTAGACTGGATAAAGAAAATATGGCACATATATACATGGAATACTATGCAGCCATAAAAAAGAATGAGTTCATGTCCTTTGCAGGGACATGGATGGAGCTGGAAACCATCATTCTCAGCAAACTGACACAAGAAAAGAAAACCAAACACTTCATGTTCTCACTCATAAGTGGGTGTTGAACAATGAGAACACATGGACCCAGGCAGGAGAACATCACATGCCAGGGCCTGCCAGTGGGTGAGGGGGATAGGGGAGGAATAGCAGGGGTTGGTCGGATTGGGGAGAGATAACATTAGGAGAAACACCTAATGTAGATGATGGGGTGATGGATGCAGCAAACCACCATGGCACATGTATACCTACGTAACAAACCTGCATGTTCTACATATGTATCCCAGAACTTAAAATATAATAATATTAAAAATTGATGATATAGATCTAATCAGTTTGACTCTGTCATTAAA
>CAUYLG010021140.1:0-26673 GCA_963573385.1 Cacajao melanocephalus | reverse complement strand
TAATCTCCCGGGTCTCCCCCTTTTGTCAACTTCTTTTGGCCCGGTGTGTGGGCCCCTGCCCACCCTTTTTTTTCAATTTTTGGTTTTTTTTTTTTTTTTTTTTTTTTTTTTTTTTTTGCTTTTGCCTGATACTCAGTTGTGGGCAAAGAATATTGAACATGCTTCTAAGCCAGAAGATTTTTAGTGAGAGAATTTTTAACAGAAATAACATAAATGTGGCAATTCACAGGGCATTTAGGAGTCTTAACATTTGTAACTTTGAAGAGTAGAGGAGAAAGAAAATGAAAGATCTTGAAATTTTAACATTTCAAAGCTGTTTTCCTTCATAAAGCAAATTTTTCATGTCTTAATACGGTGAAAAATTGATCTAACTAGTCATCTTCCATGCCTGGGTTAGATTTTTTTACAAGTGGTATTTCTCTAGCAAAATAGACCACTTACTTATTTATAAAAAGGGTTATGGTGAGAAAGTTAAAAGATACTTTCTCATTCTTATCTATATGAAAAGAAAGTAGATTGTTCCCTTAAGGACCTTCTCCAAATTGTCTATATTATACAACACACTTACTATTTATTGAGCCCCTGGAAATGCCCATTATTGTGAGAAATATTTTTCTTGCATTAACTTGTTTTGGATTTTTAAGTGAACCTTTGAGGAGAGTATAATAATCCTGATTTTATAAGTGAAGGTCCTAAGGCTCAGAGAATTTATGGTGTGGAGGTGACAATAAGACAGAATAGATAATTAAATGTCCAGATAAGTGATTTTGAAGCAATATTGATTTTCATAGGGGCACTTAGGAGTCTTGATATTTACAATTGTGAAGAGCAGGTAGGGTCCGAAAATTGCTATGAACTGGCCTGAGTTATTTTAAATCACAGATATAGGGGCAGGACTTAGTACCAAAGTGACCTTCATATGGCTACAGTACTTTTCTTGGAAACACAGTTCTGGTATTATAGACAGGATGGTTTGTCTGGATGTAAGAGACCCCAGGGAAGGAAGAGTATCAGTCCCTTGATCTATCTGAGAGTATCTCTGTTATGCTGGTAACTCATCTATGAAATATTTGGCTTAGTCTAGGATACTCTATACTGCCAAGTTCAACCCATTGTAGGGTGGAGCAAAGATGCCCCTTGAAAAGGGAGGGACAATTTGGAGTTTTACATCTTATGAAGTGGTACACTGGATTTAATCCAGAGTCATTTATATCAGCCTACTCTAAATGGGAGGCTTCAGGGAGAAGTGTGGCTAGGAGTGGAATTGAGAGTTGCATCAGTTTTTACATTTCCTTTTATAGGCAACTTAAAATAAGAAGAAAAGTATTGTGGGCCAAGTGCAGTGGCTCATGCCTGTAACCCCAGCACTTTGGGAGGCCGAGACAGGTAGATCATGAAGTTAGGAGTTCGAGACCAGCCTGGCCAACATGGTGAAACCGTGTCTCTACTAAAAATACAAAAATTAGCCTAGTATAGTGGTGGGCACCTGTAATCCCAGCTACTTGGGAGGCTGAGGCAGGAGAATAGTTTGAAACCAGAAGTTGGAGGTTGCAGTGAGCTGAGATCATGCCACTGTACCCCAGCCTGGGCAATAAGAGCAAAACTCTGTCTCAAAAAAAAAAAGAAAAGAAAAAATGAATTGTGAAGTTTTGGATGGGATGAAAATTATGAGGATAGATATGTGCAAAGTAAATATGACACTAAGAGTGAAATTCTAAAAGAGAAAAGATTCAATCTTTGGCACCGAATCAGAAAGTATTAACACTAGGGGTGATGATCTTTTTTCCTGAATAAAATTGGTAGAAAGAAGATCAGTGCAGAGAAGGAAGGATAATTGATGAGAAAACTATCCAACTCCATTTCCTGACAAAGCAAGCCCACTTCTTCAGAAATAATAGGTAGAACTAGGATAATTTAAAAAGATCAGTGACATAAAATCCATGACTATTCAAGCTGCAGAATTTAGCCTTGGCAAATAAAGGCCCCCCAAGATATCAAGGGAAAAACTGTCACCAGGGGATGCTGAGGAGAATTGAAACTGTCAAGGAAAAATAAAATTCATTCAATTAAGCCAAACTCATTTGAACACTTGGGATTGAACATTGTGATAGACTGGGAAAGCAATGATTACAGGATGTAATCATTACCCTCAAAGCAAATTCAGTTTGATGAAAATGGGGTTCTAGGAACTGTACATGAAAGCCTCAGAGTTACATAACTTATTCTCATTCTCTCTTACTCATTCTCACTTGATTACACTTCCCAAGCAACACGTGCCAGTGCATGGTAGCTTTCATATTTTTAAGATGTTATAATTTACAGAAAAGATTGCACACTTTTTTCAACCTGAATGCCAGATTTTGTGGGGCTGCTGAGCCTCCTCCTGAGAAGAGATGTAAGTCATGAATGAACTCTTGTGGGAAACAGCATTATGGAACAGAGATTTGGGTATAAAATAGCAGCAGAGATGCATATATGCCGCATACTCACCTCTTCTGTCTGTTAGATCTTTTGTTTTACAAAAGCCTGTCTTTGGAATATTGAATATAAAAATGACTTGTGAACTTCTATGTACTACACAAACATAATGATTAATCATACTTTATTATTTCTACAACAGTCCACTTTATATGGGAAGCAGTGAGTGAGTCTTGATGCCCTATGCTAAAACTTTAAGGCCAAATATCTTCTATATTTGGTTCTTGTAGGAGTAAGCAATAAAAAATGTTGCACACACCTTAGTTCCTCTGAAAGTCTTTCATAATAAGGTCTTATTTATACCTTTGTTATAGTACTTAATAACTCTTAGTGTATTTTGGAGGAGTTCTCAGACTATTCCAAAATGAGATGAATTCCTTAGGGAAGAAGTTGTGTCATTGACCCTGGATGTCACTTTTATGTACAATACATTTGTAAAAGATAAATGAACAAATTATTACAAGGGAAATTGAAAAGAAGAGAAGAAAAATGAAGGAAGGAAGAAAGGAAGGAAAGAAAGAAATGAAATAGCAGGTTTCTGTTAGAAAAATTGGAAACAAGACATAAACAACTCACACTTTCTCTGCTTATGAAACCACATGTTTTGTAGCATTAGTATCTCCTTTCTACTACTGGTGGGAGATGAGGTCTGGGGTGAAAGGTGTAGAAATTGATTAAAAATAATGTGCTTTTTTTTTTCCTCTCCATTTTGTTGGTATGTCTTCCTCCATCCCTCTGTTTTGAGTCTTTGTGTATCCTTACAGGTTTAAATAAAATATTGGTTGGCTGCTTGTTTGTTATTTTCATCCCTTATTCCTTCCTGTCTCCATTGTTAAGCACAATTATTGGCATAAAAGAGTTTTTAAAGACCCATTTTTAGACTGCATTCTAGCCTGGGCAATAGAACAAGAATCCCATTCTCTCTTCCTCTTTCTCTTCCTCTTTCTTTCTCTCTTACATTCTTTTCTTCTTCTTTCTTTCACTCTTTCTTTCTTCTTTTCTCTCTTTTTCTTTCTTTAAAAAAAAAATCCTTGGGTCAACAGTGAACTGAATGTAATGGTGGTCTCAAGACTTTAACAGAGCTGAAAAATGACTATCACGTAGTGAAATTGTAGCCATCATAACATCATAACTCAGGTGTTTGTGGTGATGTTGGTATTAAAAAACCAACTGTGCTGCCAGTCTTATCAAAGCGTAGTGCACACCATTATGCACAATACATAATGTTTGCTAATGATAATACATGACTTTATTACTGGCTTATATATTATACTGTACTTTTCATTATTATTTAGGGACTCCATCTCTATTTATTTTTTCAAAAGGCAGGTAACTTTAAAATAGCCTCAGGTAGGCCCTTCAGGATGTCTTCCAGAAGAAGGCACTGTCATTATAGAAGATGACAGCTCCACAGATGTTATTGCCCCTGAAGACCTTCCAGTGGGACAAGATGTGGAGGTGGAAGACACCGATATTAATGATCCTGGCCCTGTATAGGCCTAGGCTAATGTTGTGTTTAGTCGTTAACAAAAATTTATTTTTCAAAAGTAAAAAAAAAAAATAGAAAAAAGCTTGTAGAATGAGACTATAAGGAAAGAAATGTTTTTGTACAACTATACACTGTGTTTGTGTTTTAAGTGAAGTGTTATCATAAGAGTCAAATGTTTTTAAACTAAAAAGTAACGAAGTTGAAGTAAGATAATTTGTTATTGAAGAAAGAAATTTTAAGTTAAATTTAGTGTAACCTCAGTGTACAGTGTTTATTATAAAGTCTTCAATATCTATAAAATAGTATTCACTGACAACTCACTTGCTGACTCGTCAAAAGCAACGTCCAGTCCTACAAGCCCCATTCACAGTAAATGTGCTATACAGGTGTATTATTTTTGGACTTTTACATGGTACCTGTACCATACCTCTTCTATGTTCATGTATGTGAAAATACACAGATACTTAAAACTGTGTCACAACTGTCTATAGTATTCAATACAGTAACATGCTGTACAGGTTGGTAGCCTGGGAGCAATAAGCCATATCACATCATGCAGGTGTGTAGACAGCTATGCCTTCTAGGTTTGTGGAAGTACACTCTGTGATGTTGACACAACAACTGAATCTTCTAAGGACACATTTCTCAGAATGCATCCCCATAATTAAGCAAAGCGTGACTCCATTTAACAAGCTTAGCAAGTTTCTGTAGAGATTCTCATTCTTGACCTACTCAAATTATTTAGTCTTCAGGAAGACAATTTGGGAACTCTTCCTCCCAACTTCTCTTTGGCTTTGCTTCTTAACCATACAAGTTCTTTTATGCATTTCTTTAAAATTGTCTACATTCACGCAATCTTTGTATCACCATCTGGAGAAGTGGATCATGATAATAGTTTTAATTTACTTTATAATCTTGATAATGAAAAATAATGCAATGAAAGTTTGAAAACTGGCTGGGCGCGGTGGCTCACACCTGTAATCCCAGCACTTTGGGAGGCCAAGGCGGGCAGATCACAAGGTCAAGAGCTCTAGACCATCCTGGCCAACGTGGTGAAACCCCGTCTCTACTAAAAATACAAAAAATTAGCTGGGCGTGGTGGCGCGCGCCTGTAATCCCAGCTACTTGGAAGGCTGAGGCAGGAGAATTGCTTGAACCTGGGAGGCGGAGGCTGCAGTCAGCCAAGGTCGCACCACTGCACTCCAGCCTGGCACCTGGTGGTGGAGGAGTGAAGCTCTGTCTCAAAAAAAAAAAAGAAAGAAAGTTTGAAAACTGCCCTATTTTCTTCTGGATACCAGATTCCTGAAGTAATCTTTTTAAAAAAACAAGCTTATATAGCTGGAGAATGGCGATGCTGTGAGGCATCTAGAGAAAAACTCTGTGTACTCTGAAAATCATGTCTTTTTAGGGTGGGTACATTATGAAGTTTGTTAAGTCTGGGGTGCAGAGGGTGCTTGCCTGTCTACAGACAGAAGAGGGAGTATCATCCCAAATAGCCTGTGTTTAAAGTTAAGTGTGCATGTCACTAAAGATGCTTGGCACATCACACTATTTGTTATTTTGTTGATTAATGTTTATTGGTGGCATGAGGAGCAGCCTTGGATGATTGTAGGAAGAATTTGTGGATATTGAAGGAACTTGAGCATCCCTAGAGGATAACAATATAGAGGCATTTGTGTCTTTCTCAGATGATTTAGATAATATGGTAGAAAATATGTTTTGAGAATAGTCAAGGACGTGGAAGCAGTACATTCCGAACCTGTGGTCTGAGCTACAAAGTTTGTCAATTTAAAAGCTTTTAAGGGCTAGGTAAGTATTATACCTGTAGAATGTGACCATGTGTTAGGGATACGAAAATAAAAACCACTAAAAACTGTTGAGGTGTGCTTTATTTAAAAGCATTTCTATTCTGATTTTTAAAACACTCTGGAAAATCACAGACATCTTCAGGCCAAATGTGCCTCTTAGCTGTCCATTTCTGAATTCTGGTATAGCTTAAATAAATATGCCAGGCTCAGAATCATAGAACTGTCATATTATCAACATGAAGCTGTGCAATCAAACACTCTGCCCTTCTTTCCTCTTCCTTTTTAAGCTTATCATATAATTCTACTTCATATAGCTATGAGACATACCTCTGATAACAGAACCGCTATATAAATTAATTCAAAATAAATTAATGGCAATGATTTTAGTAAATTGGGAGGATAATTTTAAAATGACAATTGCCTTATATGTACCAGTGACATTATATAGGTCACTGTATTTAATTTGAACAAAATTATATGGTGGATATTATCCCCTATTTTACAGACTAAGGCTCTGTAAAGTCAAGTGACTGGCTCAAAGTTATTCAGTTGGTGCTATGGGCTAAACTGTGTTCCTCTAAAAGTCAAATGTTGAAGTACTCCCAGTACCTTAAAATGTGACTGTATTTGAAGATGGGGGATATTTAAAGAGATAATTCCATTAAAATTAGGTTATTAGGGTGAGCTCTAATCCAATATGACTGGAGTCCTGTAAGAATAGAAGGTTTGGAAAGAGACACGCACAGAGGGTAGACGATGTGTAGATACAGGGAGAAGATCACAATCTGTAAGCCAAGGAGAGAAGCCTTAGAAGAAATCAACCCTGGCTGGGAGCGGTGGCTCACGCCTGTAATCCCAGCACTTTGGGAGGCCGAGGTGGGCGGATCATGAGGTCAAGAGATCGAGACCATCCTGGCCAACACGGTGAAACCCCATCTCTACTAAAAAGACAAAAAAATTAGCTGGGCATGGTGGCATGCGCCTGTGGTCCCAGCTACTCAGGAGGCTGAGGCGGAAGAATCGCTTGAACCCAGGAGGCAGAGATTGCAGTGAGCCGAGATTGCGCCACTGCACTCCAGCCTGGTGACAGAGCAAGACTCCGTCTAAAAAAAAAAAAGAAGAAATCAACCCTATGGACACTTATTAAACTCGGATTTTTAGCTGCTAGAAGAGTGAGAAAATATATTTCTCTCGTTTAAGCCACCCAATGTGTGGTGTTTTGTTATGGCAACCCTAATAAACTGATACAACTAAGTAATTCAGAAATTCAACTCGATACTGTCTGAAATCAGAGCTAACTCTATCCAAACTCTCATAGATAAATTCAGTTTGAAATATCTCTGACATTTATGTAGTTCTCACTAATACTTTCTGTGTTAGTTCAGGCATCCCAAGAAGTATATCAGCATTATATATGTAGGGACTTTATTAAGAAAAATGCCTCCAAAAAATGAGGCAAGAAAGAGTGGGAAAGCAATCAATCAAATTATGATGCAGGTGCGATCCCAAGTGAAGGAGAGAAGGACGGGAGCTGGTGGAAGTGATATAGTGTCAATAGGTTCAGCAATCTTTCAGGGAGCCCTGAAACCAAAATTGGCTACGAGAGGAGTTCTGTGTTGCCTAGAGATAAGCCTTCCTTCACATCCTCTGCAGGTTCACTCATTAGCTGAAAGAGCCTGTGGGAGGTGTGGCCTTAGTGCAAACATTCAAGGGTATAGGAGCTGTGACCCAGAGTCAGTTGCCTCCTTGTACTTGAAGATTTGCAGGGTGCAATCTTGTGGACATCTCACCTTCCAATTTTATAACCTTATGAAATAGCTTTGACTTCATAAGGGAAGATGATATATACTGTCTCAGAAGCAGTAAGTAGATCTATTCAACAGATACTTGTTGAATATGGTGAGAGCTTGACAACCATCAAGGAGCTAAGGAACATAAAATGATGATGACAATGAAGAAAAGAGAAAGTTTAGAGAGTAGCTTTTAGAGAGTATGAAAGCTTGTTGAGGAATCAGAATTGTCTATGCAGGACCCTAGAGAATAATTCAAGAAAGTAGTCAATCATACATTCAAATTGATTTCTCAAAGCATGATTTACATACCATGTAGTACAAAAAATGACTTTAGGTGGTACATTAGTGAGTTTTTATTTTACTAGTTATTTATTTTAATATAGTAAAAATATATAAGCAACATGTCAAAACTGATTTGCACTGATCATTAGAGAAATGCAAATCAAAACCACAATGAGATACTATCTCATGCCAGTCAGAGTGGCGATTATTAAAAAGTCAAGAAACAACAGATGTTGATGAGGCTGTGGTGAAACAGGAACACTTTTACATAGTTGGTGGGCATATAAATTAGTTCAACCATTGTAGAAGACAGTATGGTCATTCCTCAAAGACCTAGAACTGGAAATACCATTTGGCCCAGCAATCTCATTACCACGTCACACCCAAAGGAATAAAATCATTCTATTATAAAGATACATACACACGTATGTTGATTGCAGCAATATTCACAATACCAAACACATGGAATCAAACCAAATGCCCATTTATGATAGACAGGATAAAGAAAATGTAGTACATATATATCATGGGATACTATGCAGCCAAGAAAAGGAATGAGATTATATTATTTGCAGGGACATGGATATAATTGGAAGCCATTATCCTCAGCAAACTAACACAGGAACAGAAAACCAAACACTGCATGTTCTCACTTACAAGTGAGAACTGACTGATGAGAACACATGGACACACTGAGGGGAACAACACACACTGGGGCCTGTCAGGGGGGTGGGGGAAGGGAGAACATCAGGATAAATAGCTAATGCATGCTGGGCTTAATACCTAGGTGGTGGGTTGATAGGTGCAGCAAACCACCATGGCACATGCTTACCTATGTAACAAACCTGCACATCCTGCACGTGTATCCTGGAAATTAAAATAAGATAAAATAATTTATATTTTATTGACAATATTGATTTGGATGAAGGTGAATTTATTTGAACATTAGAACACCTAGTCCATGGGTCGAGCAAACACTATGAAGATGTGATGAGATTTATCGAAGTTTGGAAAACACTGGTATAATGAATTGTGGGATTCGGATATAACCCTTCTATGGTTTCATAAAATGGTAGAATCAATGGGAAAAGGAAAAAAAAGGGCTGCCATTGAATTAAAAATGGAAATTAGGCTTCTGTAGGCACCATTTTGTCTACCATGTCAAAATAGCATTTTTCTTGAGTTGGGATGAAACTTTAAGATTTCTTCCAATTTTAATATTTTATATTTGTAAAAATAGCTGCCTCTCATAAATTTATTCCCTCAGTGTTTGCTGAAAGCCTACTGCATGTCAACTGGGCATGGTAGCTCACACCTGTAATCCCAGTTACTCCTGAGGCTGAAGCAGAAGAATCATTTGAACCCAGAAGGCAAAGTTTGCAGTGAGCAGATTATTCTACTGCACTACAGCCTAGGCAACAAAGTGAGTGATACTCCAACTGAAAAAAAAGAGAAAAAAAAGAAAATACATGCCAGATATTATGCTCAAAAAATGCAGGTTGTACAAGATTCAGTTCTTTCTTGCAAGAAGCTCTCTATCTTATGAGATAGTCAAATTCAGACAATTACAAAACAGTGCATTTGGGAGAAAGGGTATGTTTGGAATATTGTCAGCCACCTAAGCCCTTATCCAGTTTGTAAGGAAGCAGAAAAGGGTCCTAGAGAGGCAGTCAGGCATCAGTTTCATATGGACAGATTGCATGATGCAAATAAAGGTTACATAGGTGATGATAGAGCTGCTGGAGCCCAACGTATGAAGCAGGAAGTGGCATGTAATTTTAATTTTTTTTCTTTCTGGGTGTGTGTGTGTGTGTGTGTGTGTGTGTATGTATATATACATATATGTATAATGTATGTATATATACATATATGTATAATATATGTATATTATTTGTGTGTATATATATTATATTTAAATATATTTTTATAAACATGATATATAGAATAGTGGTTATATATATATATATAAAACCTATATATAGTATGTATATAAAACCTATATATCTATGGTTATAAGGAATTGTGAGAAGAAAAAAATAGAGTACCATTGTTTCTCATTTGTTCTCTATTATATATATATATATAATGTATTTTATATATAATGTATTTTATATATAATGTATTTTATATGTATATATAATATATTATTTATATATAATATATTTTATATACATATACATATATAATATGTGTATATACAAATATACATATAAACCTCCTAAGTTTGTAGTATGGCTTTCAAGGTGCATGTGGTGGTCCTGTAGGAGAAGGACCTCTTAGATGTGAAGGTAAATCCTGATCATGTGCATTTGAATATCCATGAGATAGTCAGACCTAGAAGAAGCAATTATATGTATATATATGTATATATACATATATAATATATAATATATATTATATATATTAATAATATATATATTATATACATTATATAAATAATAATATATATTCTGTGAAGGCTCAGAGAAGTAATAAATATATGTATTATAATATATATATTATATATTATACATATATAATATATATATTACATATATATAATATATATATATATATGAAATGAGAGCTTGACAACCATCAAGGAGCTAAGGATTATATATTATATATATGTGTATATTTTTCTAACCATGATATATAGAATAGTCGTTTTATATATATAACTTAGTTATAAGGAATTGTGAGAAGAATAAATGAGTTTCATTGTTTCTCATCTGCTCTCTCTCTACCTCTCTGCCTCTCCCTATTTGTAATATATATAATATATATATTTCTAGCATTTCTGCCCATTTTTATGTGGACAGTTCAGTGGCATCAAGTACATTCACACTGTTGTGCAACAGTCACTCTGTCCATCTCCAGAATGTTTTCATCATCTCAAACTAAAGCTCTACCCATGAAACAAGGATTCTCTATTTCTCTGTCCCCAGAGTTCCTTATAATCACTATCCTACTTTCTGTTTCTATGAATTTGCTTTTTCTAAGATATTTCAAATACGTGTAATCTGAGAAAAACTAATAACAACATTTGTCCTTTTGTGTCTGGCTTATTTCACTTAGCATGTTTTCAAGGTTCATCAATGTCATAGCGTATGTTAGAATTTCATTTATTTGATGCTAAATCACATTCCATTGTATGTATATTATGCCATATTTTGTTTATCCATTCATTTATCAATAGACATTTGGGTTGTTTCCACATTTGGGCTATTGTGAGTAATGCTAATATAAACACTGCTGCGCAAATGTCTGCGTCCTTGTTTTTAATTCTTTAGTCATACGTGTAAAGGTAGAATTGCTGAGTCAATGGTAATGCTACATTTAATTCTCTGAAGCACTACCATACCATTTTCTTTAGTAGCTGCACCACTTTACATTTCAACCAGCAAGGCACACATGTTCCAATATCCACACATCCTTGTCAACACTTGATATTTTCCACTTTTGATATCAGCTTTCCTAATATGTGTTTTAAAATATCTCATTGTGATTTGACTTGCATTTCCCTAATGAAAACCATGTGATTTTATTTTATTTTATTTTTGAGACAGTTTTGGTCTTGTTGCCTACGCTGGAGTGCAATGGCACAATCTATGCTCACTGCAACCTCTACCTCCCGGGTTCAAGCAATTCTCCTGCCTCCTGAGTAGCTGGGATTACAGGCATGCACCACCATGCCAAGCTAATTTTTGTATTTTTAGTAGAGACAGGGTTTCTCCATGTTGGTCAGGCTGGTCTCGAACTCCCAACCTCTGGTGATCCACCCACTTCAGCCTCCCAAAGTGCTGGGATTACAAAATTGAGCCACCTTGCCCGACCTTGAATGTTATTCTTTAAGTGATGTAGAAATATTAAAGAATATTGTTATTGCTTTCCTGTGATCCATTCATAGGGGTATATTTGCATTTTAAAAATAAATTTGGGTGTTTCACTTAAGGCGAGGTGATGCCAGAAATGGAGAAGATGAGACCCATCTATAAATAGTGTGGGGGGAATGTGAGAAGAACTTGACAGATTAGATATGATGGGCTTCTAGGGGAAAGGAGAGGTAAAGAAACCTCCTAAGTTTGTAGTATGGCTTTCAAGGTGCATGTGGTGGTCCTGTAGGAGAAGGACCTCTTAGATGTGAAGGTAAATCCTGATCATGTGCATTTGAGTATCCATGAGATAGTCAGACCTAGAAGAAGAAGCAATTATATGATTTTAATAATCCCAAGTCTGAACTGGAGATAAAGATGTAGATGTCATCAGAATATGGTTGATGATTGTAGGAAGCAGCATAGCTGAGCTCACACAGAGAAAGCGAGGTCTGAGGATGGATTCCTGAGGAACATCAGCATTTACCTAAGTTGGGAAGATAAGAAGGAGTCTGTGAAGGCTCAGAGAAGTAAAGGGATAATGAAAATAGCAGAGTACTATGGAAGCTGACAAGCAACAGTTTCAAGGAATTACTGATTTCACTGCATCAAATGTAACAAGAATTTCTAGAAATACTAGAACTGATTCAAAACAGAGTCTCTTTATATCTTATACTGGAACCCTGGACTGTGTTCATTCAGCCATGTCTTGTATTCAAATTCTAAGCCCAAATTCCAATTTCAGGCACAGAATAGACACATCCACCACAACAGCTTATTCAGTATTCCTCTTTACCTGACATAAATCCTCCTCCGAGAGGCTATGTGTTGTGTAAAAGGAAATGAACATCCCTTTGAGGCAAGAGTTGACAGAACTGAGATGCCTTCCAGGGTCAAGTGCTGCAGAGGCCTCCATCATGATTCATTCTGAGCCCAAAGGCTTGGTAACATTTTCAAGGCTTCTTCTCTTCCGTAGGGATGGAGAAGACTAGAGAGAGCTGGTTGACCCCATGAGTGGTAACTGAGGGTCAGTGGATCACTGGGAGGAATTTATCCCTGCCTGGAATGCCTTCATGAGCATCAAGCTGTATCCTCTGTGTTCAGTGTCTGGTCAGCATACTTGACAACACTCTCCCTGGCCTCTGGTTCTCACTCTACTTCCCTGAAAGTCTTGACCTCCTAACCTAATTCCTACAATCTTCATTTTTCCTAAAGCTGGACATTGAGGTCACTATTTGTCATATCATCTCAGAGTGGTCTCCTGATAGCCCTGTTGATGTTGAAATATGATTCAGCAGGATTCCGCTGCTGCATCTGTGCTACCTCCTCTGATTAGATCCTTTCCTGCTGGCACTAGCCCAGAAGTAGCTGAGTTTACCTTCTACTTATAATTTATTAAAGGACTTCAAGCATTAAATTCTTGACCATTTCAGTTCATTCTTGGCTTCACAGTGAGAAGTTTCCTCTGGGCCCATTGCCTTTGGCCATAATATTACACCCTCAAATTACTGTAATTCTCAGGATTACAGTGAATCACATCTTGGAATTAAGGCATTCTGTGCCAGGGTAAATATGGTACCTAGAAGGGCTAGAATATTACATTGTCATTGCCTGTTAAGATCATGGCATATATCAAACTGGTCATTATCCCATCACCAATAAGACTGTGAGAAACACAGAACAGATGTGTTTTCAAAGACTGATACATTTTCTTTTTATTTATTTATTTTTTTAATTTTTTTAATTGCATTTTAGGTTTTGGAGTACATGTGAAGAACATGCAAGATTGTTGCATAGGTACACACGTGGCAGTGTGATTTGCTGCCTTCCTCCCCGTCACCTATATCTGGCATTTCTCCCCATGCTATCTCTCCCCAACTCCCCAACCCCTGTTCCTCCCCTCTTTCCCCCCGACAGACCCCAGTGTGTGATGCTCCCCTCCCTGTGTCTGTGTGTTCCCATTGTTCAACACCCACCTATGAGTGAGAACGTGGTGTTTGATTTTCTGTTCTTGTATCAGTTTGCTGAGAATGATGGTTTCCAGATTCATCCATGTCCCTACAAAGGACATGAACTCATCGTTTTTTATGGCTACATAGTATTCCATGGTGTATATGTGCCACATTTTCCCTGTCCAGTCTATCATCGATGGGCATTTGGGTTGGTTCCAGGTCTTTGCTATTGTAAACAGGGCTACAATGAACATTCGTGTGTATGTGTCCTTAGAGTAGAACGATTTATAATCCTTTGGGTATATACCCAGTAATGGGATTGCTGGGTCAAATGGAATTTCTATTTCTAGGTCCTTGAGGAATCACCACACTGTCTTCCACAATGGTTGAGCTAATTTACACTCCCACCAACAGTGTAAAAGTGTTCCTATATCTCCACATCCTCTCCAGCATCTGTTGTCGCCAGATTTTTTAATGATCGCCATTCTAACTGGCGTGAGATGGTATCTCAATGTGGTTTTGATTTGCATTTCTCTAATGACCAGTGATGATGAGCATCTTTTCATGTGTTTGTTGGCCTCATGTATGTCTTCTTTTGTAAAGTGTCTGTTCACATCCTTCGCCCACTTTTGAATGAGCTTGTTTGTTTTCTTCTTGTAAATCTGTTTTAGTTCCTTGTAGTTTCTGGATATTAACCCTTTGTCCCCATTCTTTAATGAAAACCTTTTGGCCTTCCAAAACGTGTGAGACTATACTCTTATACTTTCCCTAATATTTCTCTTTATACTTTGCCAAACACCCTGAGTGAACCCTAACAAAAAATGTAAGAATGCAGATTGGAGAGAAGCCCTCTAAAGGTGAACAATGTGGGAGAGCTTTCAGTTGTCCCAAAGCCTTTCAGGGTCATGTGAGAAGTCACACTAGAAAGAAACCCTACCAATCTAAGATGTGGGGAAATTAATTCAAATATCATGGTTCAGAAAATTCACACCAGGAGAAGACTCTCATGACATTGATAGATATGGTATTGCCTTTATCAGCACCAAATCCTGAAAGCGGACCTCTAGCAAATGAATTTTCAGTTCTCTTGCAGATAAAGTTAAGGTGAGAATTCTGAAAGTCCTCTCAGCTATAGTATATAAATTTTGGTACATAATGTTTTTTTTTTCTTATAAATTGATAATGTTTCTCTTTTCATCTGGAGTGTATTATACCCATGGGTGATTTGAAATGTATTTTAATATGTATTAACTTTAATTTTTATATCATCTTTTGTTACTCTATGTGAGGCGATTATGCCAATGAAATATTGGTGTTTCTTGGCATTTTCTGATTGGCCCTGTGTGTTCCAAACTGGATATTACTTACATGTTGCTTTTATTGCACCTTTCTATTTTACTGGTAAAAACTATTTTTAGGCTGGGTGCGGTGGCTCACACCTGTCATCCCAGCACTTTCAAAGGCCGAGGCAGGTGGATCGCCTGATGTTAGGAGTTCATGACCAGCCTGGCCAACATGGTGAAACCCAGTCTCTACTAAAAATACAAAAACTACCTGGGTGTGGTGGCATGTGCCTGTAGTCCCAGCTACCTGGGAGGCTGAGGCAGGAGAATCACTTGAATCCAAGAGGCGGAAGTTGCAGTGAGCCAAGATTGCGCCACTGCACTCCAGCCTGGGCAACAGAGCAAGACTCTGTCTCAAAAACAAACAAACGAACACATAACTGAATTCAAATATTATGTTTGATTATGTATTATTAAAACAAAACTTTCTGATAAGCCGGGTGCGGTGGCTCACGCCTGTAATCCCAGCACTTTGGGAGGCTGAGGTGGGTGGATCACAAGGTCAGGGGTTTGAGACCAGCCTGACCAACATGGTGAAACCCTGTCTCTACTTAAAAATACAAAAATTAGCCGGATGTGGTGGTGCACACTTGTAATTCCAGCTACTTGGGAGGCTGAGGCAGGAGAATTGCTTGAACTCAGGAGATGAAGGTTGTGGTGAGCCAAGAGTGTGCCATTGCACTCCAGCCTGGATGACAGAGTGAGACTCTGTCTCAAAAAACAAAAAACAAAAAACAAAAAACTTTCTGATAAATATCTATTTACTGTGTTTTAACTGTTCTTTCAAAGAAGCTGGATTCTATACCAATGTAAAAGTTTCTGAAAAATAGCGTATTTAACTGGGTTTTCAAATAAGTTGTATACTAACAAATGTCAATCTCTTTTTTTATTTACTGAAATAATTCATTAAAATATTGAAACTGAATTGCCGAATCAACTTTGTGACTTTAAAAATTATACTTCTAAATCAATGTTACCAGATGCATTCAGAGTTAGGCATTTTCTTTCTAGTACATTTGTTTCCTATATTGTTATAATTTTATCTAATAAATTCTTTTTTTTTCTTTTGAGACACAGTCTCGCTCTATTGCCCCAGCCAACATGGTGAAACCCCGTCTCTACTAAAAATACAAAAATTAGCCAGGTGTGGTGGCATGCACCTGTAATCCAAGCTACTCGGGAGGCTGAGGTAGGAGGCAGGAGGAGTTTTTAAAACAAAACTTTCTGATAAGCCGGGTGCGGTGGCTCACGCCTGTAATCCCAGCACTTGGGGAGGCTGAGGTGGGTGGATCACAAGGTCAGGGGTTTGAGACCAGCCTGAGTCTCAAACCCCTGAGAGGTTTGAGGAGGAGGCAGGAGGCGGAGGTTGCAGTGAGCCGAGATCACGTTCAAAAAAAACAGTGCTCACGAGTGTTAAGAAATGGTGAGCAGCAGAACAAAAATAACAGTAGGACCAGGGCAGTGGGTCACACCAGTAATTCCAACGCTTTGAGAGCCGGGAGCAGGAGGATCGCTTGAGCCCAGGAGTTTAAGGCCAGTCTGGGCAAGATAGTGAGACACTGTCTCTACAAAAGTAAATTTTAAAAAGTATTCAGGCAGGGTGATGTGCACCTGTAGACCCAGCCACTCTGGAGGCTGAGAGAGGAGGACCACTTGATACCAAGAGGCCCAGGCTGCAATGAGCTACTATCTTGCCACTGTACTCCAGCCTGGGTGACAGAATGAATCCCTGTGTCAAATTAAAAAAAACACACACACACAATTATTTCCCATAAAAACGAAGGTATACTTAGGGCTCAGCATCATTTCTGCAGATATTAAAAATTTTAGGGCGTATCATGTTTTTATGAGTTTGGACATTGGCATCTGGGACCAGGTCCTTCATATGGATTTGAACCACAATGTGGGTGTTTGTTCTTTATTTTTTATTTTATTTATTTATTTATTTGAGACAGAGTCTTGCTCTGTCACCAGGCACCAGGCTGGAGTACAGTGGTGCAATCTCAGCTCATTGCAATCTCTAGCCTCCTGGGTTCAAGCAATTCTCCTGCCTCAGCCTCCCTAGTAGCTGGGACTACAGGCAGACGCCACCACACCCAGCTAATTTTTGTATTTTTAGTAAAGATAGGGTTTCACCATGTTGGCCAGGATGGTCTCGATCTCTTGACCTCGTGATCCGCCCGCCTCGGCCTCCCAAAGTGCTGGGATTACAGGTGTGAGTCACCGCGCCCAGCCTGGGTGTTTGTTTTTAATGTCTGTGAAATAATTGTAAATTGCCATGTATGTGGCATTGTCATTTTGCTGCTCCTACACGCTGACTAAAAAATTGTTCTGCAGAAAACTAGAGTTCTTCACGGTTTGAGGAACAGTGATGGTCATCTGTACAATTCTAGCCCATTGTGTCTTTTCCCATGAGCAGAGTGGTATCTAGGCAAGTCCATCATGCTTTCCTGGTGAGGATAAAATCTGTGGATGGTGAGAGAAGTATTCCAGGAATAACTGAAGTGAGCTCCAGATAAGATTATCATTTTGAGTAACACCCGAATTTATTAGTCATCCTTAAACAAATTTTTTTTATTATGATAATTTAAGTTCTGAAGTACATGTGCAGATTGTGCAGATTTGTTACATAGGTATACAACAATTTTTTTTTTTTTTGAGACAGAGTCTTGCTCTGTTGCCAGGCGCCAAGCTCGAGTGCAGTGGCATGATCTCAGCTCACTGCCACCTCTGCCTCCCCGGTTCGAACGATTCTCCTGCCTTAGCCCCCCCAAGTAGCTGGGACAACAGGCACATGCCCCCACGCCCAGCTAATTTTTGTATTTTTAGTAGAGACGGGTGTTCACCATGTTGGCCAGGATGGTCTTAATCACTTGACCTAGTGATCCACCCGCCTGGGCCTCCCAAAGTGCTGGGACTGCAGGCATGAACCACCATGCCTGGCCTTAAATTTTTATATTTCAAGACAAGTCATCTTCTTCTGGATAATAAATATAATTACACCATTTGCCAAGTATGGCATTAGATGTTTATTTTTGTTTTTTGAGACAGAGTTTCACTTTTCCTGCCCAGGCTGGAGCACAATGGCATCATCTCAGCTCACTGCAATCTTCGTCTCCCAGGTTGAAGTGATTCTCCTGCCTCAGCCTCCCAGGTAACTGGGATTATAGGTGCATGCCACCACACCCAGCTAATTTTGTATTTTTAGTAGAGACCAGGTTTCACCATGTTAGCAAGACTGGTCTTGAACTCGTGACCTCAGGTGATCTGCCCGCCTCTGCCTAAGAAAGTGCTGGGATTACAGGAGTGAGCCACTACACTCAGCCAGCATTAGGTTTTAAACAGAGGATTCAAAAGCAGCAATTTATATGACATTCTGGATAGAGCAAGAGTACAGGAATTTAGAACCAGATGAGGCATTAAGGGTCGTAGGACAGTTTGTGCCCAGAAGGGCAGCAGGAGGTTTTTAAGGGTGACAGAGTGTTTTGTGTCTTGATTATGGTGGTACAAGTATGCACTTGTGAAAACCCAGCTCGATTTAAAATTGTGAGCCACCGTGCCTGGCCGAAATTGTTGCTAATTTTAAATAACTCAATGGAAAACCAAAAAAAAAGAAACTCTCATTTATGAACTAAGAAAAAATGAAAACTCATATGCTCTTCGATGTTTAGGTGTGCACCAACAGCACTTTCTACGTCTGAAAGACTTGTGACCCATTAAGACGTTTTTGGAAGCCAGTGTGAAGTTAGGAAGCACTTGCCAGGATCATAGCTGCCCCCACCCCAGCCACTTAACCTGGAGGAAGCGACAGGGCACCAGCAACGCCTCTCTTAAGTTCACACCAAGTTCCTGGGGTCAGAGCTCTGGGAATGCTGTGGTTTGAAATGTAAAAGGAATTCTAGAGAGTTCCAAGGGGGATCCTTGGGTGGAAGGAAGGAGTGTCTTATCCTTGGGCATCTGAATCATGTCTTCTCAGGTCCTTTCCTGAGGCGATCTGAGGCTCAGTTCTAGCTCCCAGACATCTTAAGGTTAAACCGAGTTTCTACCTCATTGCTGCAAAATTTCACTAGGGATCCACACCAGGAGCCCCTCAAGCAGTCATTTCTCTGCAGAAACTCCTCATGGTTGCAGTGAGAAGTGAAAAGGAGGTGACAGCGACTCACATTCTTCAGCCACAGCAATAGGTTCTTTCAAGAACTCATGCAGCAAGTGAAATAAATAAAGCTTCCTCTTCAAATTCCCTTAGCCTATTAAGAATAGATTGGGCCGGGCGCGGTGTCTCACGCCTGTCATCCCAGCACTTTGGGAGGCCGAGGCGGGCGGATCACGAGGTCAGGAGATTGAGACCATCCTGGCCAATATGTGAAACCCCGTCTCTACTAAAAGTACAAAAATTAGCTGGGTGTGGTGGCACGCGCCTGTAATCCCAGCTACAATGGAGGCTGTGGCAAGAGAATTGCTTGAACCCGGGAGGCAGAGGTTGCAGTGAGCCAAGATTGTGCCACTGCACTCCAACCTGTCGCCTGGCGACAGAGCAACACTCTGTCTCAAAAAAAAAAAAAAGAAAAAAAAATAGATTTTAGTCTCTTTCTCTAGGTTAATCTACTCAAAGGCCCTTGCTACATCTGCCAGCTCAGCGTATTTTATGTTCTTAGTTCTTACATTTTAGCCTAGATATCTTCCCTGACATGCCTGGATGAGCCCGGGCAAGCCTTAGGTCATAACTTGTTCCTCTTTCCTTATTTAGAAGTATTTTTGCCCCTCTCTCAGCATTCACTAAGCGATTTCCTGTTTTCCATTGTTCTCTGCCCTGACCTCTTTAGGAAAGCTTTTTTTTTCTGTTTTTGTTTTTTTATTTTGTTTTTGTTTTTTTCTAGGAAAGTTTTAAGTTGTTAGCCAATCGGGTATAGCCTAGAATGTGGGGTCCAATTCCAGCCGATGGAATCAGGACACAGCACTACGGCTGGATGCATTAGACATAAATATGGTTCCTCTTCCTTTGTTCAGTGTATTGTCGTGGCAAGACTGCAGAAAGCAAGAGCAAGCCTTGCTGAGAAATCTTTTGTCTGAATGCTGATTCTTTCCTGTGACATCGGAAGATAAGCACTTATCCCCAACAACTCAGCACCCGCAAAAGGCGTCTCTGTCTTTTCACACCACCTAGAAAGACCATCAGGCCCACAGCTCTGCGCAGGCGCAATAACGCCAACCCACCCCCACACCCACTCCCACCCCCACCCCCACCTATTCAGCTTAGGAACACACATGGCTGCGCATGCGCGCCACAGGCTCCGCGCAGGCACTTCAACGCTCCTCGCTTAACCTCCACCCAGTGGGGTCTACAGAGCCCTCTCCACTGCACACGATGCTCACTTCCTAAACGCGAACCACCCCGCGGATCCTAAGTTCTTGGGGAAATGCAGGATAGACCAAGAGCCTCCTCATACACTTGAATCCTATTCCTCAAATGGCTCCCAGCATGCAACACGTATCCACCACGTGCCGCGGAGGCACCTGGGAGTTTTTAATGGGCTGGAGTGCGCAGTCGCAGCATCCGGACGGGCCGCGCACTCCTGCCGCAGAAGTTGAACCTGCACGTCTTGGGAGATCTGGACCACTCACGGCTAAGTTCGTAACCGGAACCGGAAGTGCTGAGGCGCTTTCCTTCAAGTCCCGGCCGTCACTACTGACGCTTAGGCTTCAAGTTGGCTGCTTGGTCGCGGAAAACACCTGCCTGTTGCCAAGAGATGTGAAGTAAGAGCTTTAGAAGCGTCCAGGCTGGGCGCAGTGGTTCACGCCTGTATTCCCAGCACTTTGGAAAGCCACGGCTTGAGGATCCCTTGAGGTCAGGGGTTCGAGGTCAGCCTGGCAACGTCCAACATGGCGAAACCTCGCCGGGCGTGGTGGCTCAGGCCTGTAGTCCCAGCTACTCGGGGGGGCTAAGCTAGGAGATTCGCTCGAACCCGGGAGGTGGAGGTGGCAGTGAGCCCAGATCGCGCCCCTGCACTCCATCCTGGGCGACAGAGCGACTGCTTACTCAGAAGGGCGCAGTGGCTCACGCCTGTAATAGCAGTACTTTAGGAGAACGAGGCGGGCAGATCATGAGGTCAGGAGTTTGAGACCAGTCAGGCCAACATAGTGAACCCCCTACTAAACCTCTACTAAAAATGCAAAAAAGCCAGGCATGGTGGTGCGCTCCTGTAATCCCAGCTACTCGGGGGGGTGAGGCAGGAGAATCGCTTGAACCTGAGAGGTGGAGGTTGGGTCTAGCCGAGATCGGGCCACTTTACTCTAGCCTGAGCAACAGAGTGAGACTCCGTCTCAAAAAAAAAACAAAAAAAAAAATGGCCGCGCCGGGAATCCCAGCAGTTTTGGAGGCCAAGGCGGGCGGATCACCTGAGGTCAGGAGTGCGAGACCAGCCTGGCCAAAATTGGTGAAACCCCGTGTCTACTAAAAATACAAAAATTAGCCGGGTGTGGTGGCAGGCGCCTGTTATCCCAGCTACTTGGGAGGCTGAGGCAGGAGAATTGCTTGAAATTGGGAGGTGGAGGTTGCAGTGAGCCGAGATCGTGCCACTGCACTCCAGCCTGGTGACAGAGAGAGACTCCGTTTCTAAAAACAAGAAAAAAAACAAAGAAGCGTCCAACTTCCCCTGACAGCGAGTGGCGGATCCGCTGGCACCTCCGCAAACAGACTGTAAAGGCTGCAGGGCCGACGGTGGGTCCTGACCCAGGGACTTTATGTTGGGGCTGGAACACGTAAGGAGATCGGTTGGGAAATGATGGCGGTGGAGCGAGGGAACAGGCCCCTCACGACAGAGCTCCCGGTGGAAAACAGGAAGCAAGAGAACTTCATGAGACACCAGGGAGTAAAGGGACTTTTCCTATCAGAAACCAAATCAGCCCCTATCGGGGGCTGGAACATGGTGAGCTCCTGACTCTAGGGATGTCGGGCTCCCATTATGTGACGAGGATAAACACCATGCCCTGCAAGTGGTTACGGAGCCACAGGGCTAGGGTGGGTGCAGATGGGCTTAGAGCACTATGAGAGGCTGGCAGTGTGAAGCTTCTTGCCCAGTGGGTTGGCAGTGGATCCTTTGAGAATTTGTTTGGGGCCAACGAACTCACAGTGCTATTTGGATCGGGGGAGACAGATCAGGTGTCATCGAGTTAAACTCATCTCACATTTGAATGAAGAATCTTGAATCATAATGGGACAGTAGAGTACCCAACATGTTTATATATTTATAAAGGAGTGGGACTTATTCCAGAAATTTAAATATTTCCATATTGGAAAATCCAGATATCTTCCTATAATTCACCAACGAGATGAGAAATATCCTAAGGTAGGTAAGGGTGTATTTGTATGTAAGTAAATTTCTGTTTGTGCTTAAAAATATTTGTTTAGATTGCTTCTCGCCCTTTTGGCCAAGATTAAGTGTAAAAGTACTTATTTAGGAAGATAATTCCTTAAAGTGATTAAAAATACAACTATGTCAAAATTAGAGCCAGATTCATACTTCATACATTAGTAGTCAGTGTCACCTGGAGTAGGTGGGAGGAAATGTCATACAGTGTCAGTGTTCTCTCTGGCTGCATAGTATCACCCCCAAATTTATTTATTTTTTATTTTTTGAGATGGAGTTTTGCTCTTGTTGCCCAGGCTAGAGTGCAATGGCACAATCTTTGCTCACTGAAACCTCTGCCTCCCAGGTTCAAGCAATTCTCTTGCCTCAGCCTCCCAAGTAGCTGGGATTACAGGCATGTGCCGCCACACCCGGCTAATTTTGTATTTTTAGTAGAGATGGGGTTTCACCATGTTGGTCAGGCTGGTCTCGAACTCCTGACCTCAGGTGATCTGCCCGCCTCGGCCTCCCAAAGTGCTGGGATTACAGGCGTGAGCCACCGCACCCGACCCCCACTAAAATTTAAATGACAACAACCACATTTATTTTACTGAGGAAGCTGATATTTATCCAGGACTGGACGGAGGCAGCTCATCTTTGCTGTTCTCCAGCTCCACACCTGCACAAACTGGAGTGGGATTTTTTGGCATTGGATCTTATGGGGCCTTTTGCTATGTCTTTTTATCTTGGGAACCGTGGGAAATTTTACAGCAAGTCACAATGTTAACACCCAAAACAGTACGGTATCATTTTTTGTGTGTGCACACGTGTCCATTTTTATTGCATTATCAATACGTCCGGATTTCTTTATCTTTTTTTTCTTTTTTTTTTTTTTTTAAAGATGGGGTTTCACCATGATGGCCAGGCTGGTCTTGAACTCCTGACCTCAAGTGATCCACCCACCTTGGCCTCCCAAAGTGCTAGGATTACAGGCGTGAGCCAGCAGCCCGGCCCAGTACATCCATATTTAATCCAATGTGAAAGAAAGTTAAGCCCGTCACAAAAGAGCAAGGTTATTCTGCCTTGAGCTCTAAAATGTACAAGTCATGGTCCTCTGCAGTCTTGTAAATAGCCTGTCATCAGTTTTAAGATTTTAAGGCATCTGCGTTTTCATTACTTATCACTAGATGGTAGCAGAGAGCATGTGTCAGAGTTAATAAAAGAGGGTTAAACCAGCTCAAGCAAGCAAAGCCAATGGCTGTGGTCTTCCGGCTGCTGCTCAGACCACCGCTATGGTTGAAGCAGCCCACCCCCTCTACACACGTGGGGCCCAGGAGCCTTTGTAAGGTCCTCTACCGTTGGACCTTGTGTCCTACCAAGTGGCTGTCAGTGGACACTCGCATTTAGTGCTGCGTGGCCTTATTTATGGTCACAACCATTTTTCCACTTTTGTACCACCTGCCATCCACCGGAACTCTTCAGTGATTCCCTGCGTAGATGTGAGCTGAGCCTCTCCACCTTCCTCTGAGAGCATTTCCAGCCAATATGTATGTGGTCCGCTTGGTCATGTCCCTGCCTCTACCCCTCAGCCAGAAACTTGACAAAAAACAAATGTATCCAGACCTCTACACTATGCCATGAATGAAAATTCTTTCCAGATTTATCACTGAAGATAAGAGATCATGAATTGGAATAGGCAAACATTTCTGTAAACACAAAACACACCATAGAATAGAATGACCTGATATTAGAAGCTACAAAACAAAAGGCAGCGTGGGAGAGTGAAAAGAGAGTCTATGGAATAGCAGAAGAAATATGCAATACATAGACCTGGCAGAGGGCTTGCGTACACAATATAAATGGTCCTACTACTAAGAAGGCAGGCAGCACAACAGAGGAGGAGAATTACAGATTTGATTAATCATTCACAAAGGAAGCTTATCCAAATGGCTAATACTAAAGGATAATTCGGTTTTTTTCCCGTAAGGGGAATGCAAATTAGAGCCCAAATGAGATACTGCTACTCCCTACCATACTGGTTAATGTCGGGGACCGGCACGTCGGCCAGGAGGATGACGGCGACAGCGAGTCATCGGAGTTGGAGATGTCAGGTTGAGACGCTGAAATCTTGAAATCAGGGAGTTTGATGCATGCCTTCGATTGGTGGTCATGTTTAACCAGTCGTTCAGGAATCCAAATGGGAGAGTCAGCAGACCTAGGAAAAACGCAAACGTGTCCTCGTCCCCATATAAGGACTGGATCTGGCCCATGCCATTGATTAGTTAAGACATCCTTCCAAAAAACAGAAGGGTTAGCTTTAGAATTAGGGTGCCAAAAACGAGTAGCTGCCGAATTTTGATGATTGTCAAGGGTTAAAAAATTTATAACGTAAAGGGCATGATGTAAACAATTGTGAGGCGATTTTAAAAAATTATCAGAATTGGAATGATGAAGAAGTTTTTGTAACAAGGTTTTTAACACAGCATGAGATCTCTCAATTATACCTTGTCCTTGAGGATTGTAAGGTATTCCAGTACGATGAGAGATGTGGAATTGTGCACAAAAGGATTGAAATGATTTGCTAGTATAGGCAGGGCCATTGTCAGTTTTTAAGATCTTAGGGGGCCCAATAATAGAAAAAACCCGGAGACAATGAGAAATGACATCCTTAACGGCTTCACCTGTATGGGCAGAAGCAACCATAAAATGAGAAAAGGTATCAATAGTGACATGGACATATCTAAGTTTACCAAAAGGAAGAAAATACGTAACATCCATTTGATAAATATGTGCAGGTTGTAGGCCACACGGGTTAACTCCCAAATGCTGAGTCTGTGGAAGAAAAGTTACACAGGCAGGGCATTGTTTAACCATTTGTCTCGCTTGCTCACGGGTAATGTGAAATTGTAATCGTAAGCTGTTAGCATTTTGGTGATGCAGAGAATGAGATGCAGTTGCCTGATCTATAGGAGAAAGGACAGGGAGAATTTGTTGTGTTAAACGATCAGCAAGGACATTTCCTTTAGCCAATGGTCCTGGGAGTGAGGAATGAGCCCTGATATGTCCAATAAAGAAAGGGTGGAAGCGCTGACGAAGTGCTTGCTGTAAGGGAATAAGTAGAGATATAATAGAAGAAGAATCTGAAAGAGACAAAGGGGCAGTTTCTAAATTTTGTACTAAATTAACAACATATTGACTGTCAGAATACAAGTTAAGAGGGAAATCCCAATTGGAGAGAACATATTGCACAGCCAAAAGTTCAACCTTTTGGGCAGATTTTTCTTGAGTCTGAAAAGAAAAATGTTGATTGTTAACAATTCCTGCAGCAACTCCTGTAGAGGAACCGTCAGTGAAAGCTAACAAGGCATTGGTTAAAGGTGACTTAACACAGCTACGAGGAAAAATGGAAGAACATTGTGAATAGAATTGTAAAAATTTATCAGAAGGCAAATGACATAAAATCTTACCAGGATAATTAGCAAATGCAAGTTGCCACGATTCGGCGAACATCCAGAGCCACTTACTATCATAAGGTATAATAATTTCAGGAGGTTCACAGCCAAAGAGTGCAAGAGCTCGTGAACGGCCTTTAGATACTAAGAGAGCCACAAGATTGAAATATGGCGACATGCTTTGATTTCGAGTAGCCGGAAGATGAAGCCACTCCAAAACTTCTTGTTGCCAGAAAACACCAGTAGGAGTATACTGAGTACGTAAAACACAGTAAGACCAGGAAGTTTTAACAGAAATTCTAGTGAGTTTTTGTTCCTGTAAGGAACGATTAACTAATTCCAGGGCCTGTTTAGCAGGCTTAGTTAATTGTCTGGGAGATTTTGGATCAGCAGAACCCTTAAGAATGTCAAACAATGGCTTAAGCTGACCAGTAGTTAATTTTAAACTAGGGCGAATCCAATTAATGTCTCCAAGAAACTTTTGAAAGTCATGCAAGGTTTTAAGATGACCGACAGACAATATTGGAGTTCTAAAGGATACTTGACGAGATTCAATCAGTCTTCCTAGATAGTGAAAAGGAGTGACTGACTGAACCTTATCTTCAGCAATCACAAGGTTAGCCTGAGCTAAACATTTTCATAACATAATGTAAATTTCAGCCAAAAGATTTTGGTCAGGAGTAGCCAGCAATAAGTCATCCATGTAATGCAGTAAAATGGCTTGTGGGTATCGCTGGCGAACAGGAGAAATAACTTTAGCAACATATGAATGGCACAGTGTAGTACTATTGGCCATTCCCTGGGGAAGAACAACCCATTCAAATCTTTGATAAGGTTGATGAAAATTGGTGGCTGGAATACTGAAAGCAAAAAGCT
>CAUYLG010021138.1:0-44570 GCA_963573385.1 Cacajao melanocephalus | reverse complement strand
CATTGTTAAACACAATTATTGGCATAATAGAGGTTTTTAATACCCATTTTTAGACTGCATTCTAGCCTGGGCAGTAGAACAAGAATCCTGTTCTCTCTCCCTCTTTTTCTTCCTCTTTCTTTCTCTCCTACATTCTTTTTTTTCTTTCTTTCACTCTCACTTTCTTTCCTCTCTTTTCCTTTCTTTTAAAAAAAAAAAAATACATGAGATAGGTGTGATGGCTCATGCCTGTAATCCCGGCACTTTGGTAGGCTGAAGCGAGTGGATACAAGGTCAAGAGATGAAGACAATCCTGGCTAACATGGTGAAACTCCATCTCAACTAAAAATACAAAAATTAGCTGGACATGGTGGTGCACACCTACAGTCCCACCTAATCAGGAGGCTGAGGCAGAAGAATCACTTGAACCCAGGAGGTGGAGGTTGCAGTAAGCCAAGATTCACCACTGCACTCCAGCCTGGCAAAAGAGAGAGACGTTGTCTCAAAAAATAAAAAAATACAAAATACACAAGATATTAAGCTATAAAAAGACATGGAGGAACCTTCAATGCGTATTATTAAGAAAAAAATAATTCAATAGTGCTACACACTATACAATTCCATCAATGTATTCTGCCTGATATTACAAATCATGGATGCATGTCATTATATATTTGTCCAAACCCATAGAGTATACCACATCGTGAGTGAACCCTTCAGTAAAGTATAGACTTTGGGTGATAATAATGTGTCAGTGTAGGTTCATTTATTGTTTCAAATGTTCTACTGTGGTGCAAGATTTCAACTGTCAGGGAGGATGTGAGTGTGTGGGACAGGGTTATATGGGAATTTTCTGTACAGTCCACTTATTCTAAAATAAAATTAATTAAATGTAAATAAAACCAAACAGTTAAAAAGTCAAACATTCCAATTAGAAGGCGGAAAAAGGATTTGGAGAAATACTACCCAGAAGAGTAATATGATAAATAAGCACAGGAAAAGAGGTTTAATAATTAGTTATTAGCAAACTTGCCACTTAAAATTACCATATCACCACACACCTGTTAGAATGACTAAAATAAAAAATAATGAAGCACCAAATGTTGTTGAGAATGTTACTGATTTGATCATTAAGCATTGTGTATAAATATTAAAATATCACTCAGTATCTCATAAACATAAACAACTATTACATGTTAACTAAAATGAAAATTAAAAAAAAGAAACAGTGATACATTACTGGTGAGAATTTAAGTTGATATGACATTTTGAAAAACAGATTATATTCTTATAAAATTAAATAAGCCCTTATCATATGACCTAGCAATTGCACTTTTGGGCATTTATTCCAGAAAATTACCTGTCGTTTTACAGGTAATTTACAACAAATGTAAAGCTGTGCACTGATGTTCACAGTAGCTTTATTCATAATAGTAAAAAATTTGAAAACTATGCAAATGTCTTTCAATAGGAGAATGGTTTTGTCAAATTATGGTACATCCATATCCTGGAATACTAATCAATACTATAACGGAACAAGCTACTGATATAAACTAGAACCAGGATAAATATCCAGACAGTGTGTTGAATGGAAAAAGTCCATTTCAAAAGTTATATACTAGATAAGAGCACTCATGCAGCCTTCTTGAAATTAGAAAACTTTAGATATGAGATCATATTAATGGTTGCCATTGGTTATGAATGGGAAGGCGAGCATGGGTGGGAGGTAGACGTGGTCATGCAGAGTAATATGAGGAATGCTTGTGGTGATGGAACTGTTCCAAATTTTGACTGTGATGGGGGATACAGAAACCAACACATGTGGTAAAACTGCATAGAAACACACACACACACACACACACACACACACACACACACACACCCCGAGTACAAGTAAAAGTGGGGAAATTCTGAGTAACATTGATGAATTGTATCAATGACAATATCCTAGTTGTGATATTGTAGAACAGTTTTGCAAATGTCACCTTTTGAAGGAACCTGGTAAAGATTACATTGGATTACTTGTATTTCTTACAAACGCATGTGAATTTTTAAATTTCAGTAAAAAGTATACTGTTAACTAACTTTAAAAACTAAAAAAGGAGAGAGAAAGAAGGAAGAAAACAGATAGATAACATGAGGTTTCCAAAGCTGCTTATTACCCCAGCTCTGCTTTATAAATCATTTTCTAAAGCTTTTAGATCCACTAGGTTGCAGCTTTTCATAAATGCCAATATCATTATCCTGTAATGTAAGCAAGACACTGCAATATTTTTCTCAACATCTCCTTCATCATTATCTTCGCATTCAAACATATGAACAAGATATTTATAATCCATGCATAAAAGAAAGGATTTGTATACATGAATGCAGCAAGAACTCACTCACTTCTCACCCAGGTAGAACATTAATCTATTCATGAGGGATATACACCTATGACCCAAATACCTCCCATTAGGTCCCACCTCTAACACTGGGGATCAAATTTCAGCCTGAGATTTGGAGGGGATAAACATCCAAACTATAGCAAGCACAGGGTGCCATCCTCCAGGATGCAGTACATGAGTGAAACAAAAATGTTCGTAGACCCGTGTCCCCAGTGGGAAGAATTTGTGGATCCAAAAAGCAAACTATAGCAGAATCCAAAACCAGAAATAGCTGTGCAGCAGTTGTAATTAAATATTCTTGCTGCTTAATCCAAAAAATCCAGCAGACTCTGTGGTATTGATGACATTAGAGGGGCAACTAAATGTATCAATTTTGTGGCAAAACCCAGTAGGTGAACCACATCTCAGGCCAAAGATTAGAGTAAGACTATGCTGTATGTGGTAAAGAACTATGCGCACATTGAGGAAGAAAACAACCCTTGGTCTGCTACTGAGCACTGGTAAAGTTGGAATTTCAGTCCATGTGCCCAGAAATGGCAAACCCCACAACTGAAAAAGTCAGGACAAGCAACAATCCTCTAAAACAAAAGTGAGACATTCAAGATTGAGCATAAGCAGGATTAGAAGGCACAAGCAAGGGTTACGATCAGGTAAGCCAGACCCACAACTTCTGTGCCACTGCTGCTTCCCTCAGTTAACGTCCATGACTACATGGGGGCCCCTTGCTACTGATGGCGGAAGAGGAAAATAATTCATATTTGTCTTTAACTGTCTTATTTAATTATCTTAATATGTGGTTGCAAGTTGAAATGAGTGACGACAGCACTGAGGCCCACTTAAGGGTGGCCTTCAAGGGGTGGTGAGGGGAAATCTCAATGGGCAGAGTATTGGGCAGTGCACCTGGTTATTCAGCTAGCCTGTGGAGAACAGTAGCCTGAGGTAAGTCTATATA
The DNA here is from genome assembly GCA_963573385.1 of Cacajao melanocephalus. NCBI lineage: Eukaryota > Metazoa > Chordata > Mammalia > Primates > Pitheciidae > Cacajao > Cacajao melanocephalus. Next base: position 41,252 of record CAUYLG010021138.1, on the reverse strand, counting down.
GAGTCTCAAGGGAAATGATAAGTGGCCTGGCCAGCTGGTCAGGGATCTAGAAGGAAAAAGATCAAGATATTGGGAACAAGAAATTATAGAGTGGAATCATGTGGATTGAACAGATGGGAGTGGGTAGAATACGTGATCACCGTTTTACAATGTATCTACACCTTCCAGATGTAAAATGAAGCAGGTACTAAACAACCAAGTAAAAAATTATGCTAGTCTGTTGGCATCAACCAATTTTGTTGTACGTTTCTCCCCAATATTAACCTGATGGGCATGTGAATGAAAGTGCCCACAGTAAAAGAGATGAGAGTTTTTCAAAGTCAGAACAATGTGAACTTTTGATTACTAAGACTGGGTTAGTTATAGCTGTTGGTAAATGTCCAAACTGCCAAAAGAGAGACTAATGATGAATCTTCACACTCAAAGAGATTCATGTACATCTTGGAACAAATTGACTTCACTGGGGTACGTTCAAAATGGAGGTGTCAAGGATTTGTAGAAGTAGACATGTTCCATATATAGATTTTCTGTTCCTGCATGAAAGACCTCAGACACCACTACTATCTGAGGGCTTAAACATATTTGCTCCAGGCCAGGCATGGTGGCTCATGCATGTAATCCTAGCACTTTGGGAGGCCGAGGTGTGTGGATCAACTGAGGTCAGGAGTTCGAGACTAGCCTGGCCAACACGGTGAAACCCTGTCTCTACTAAAATATGAAAAAAAAGAAATTAGCCAGGCCTAATAGTGGATGTCTGTAATCTCAGCTACTCGGGAGGCTGAGATGAGAGAATCGCTTGAACCCAGGAGACGGTAGTTGTAGTGAGCCAAGATCACACCACTGGACTTCAGCCTAAGCAGCTGAGTGAGACTTCATCTCAAATATATGTGTGTGTGTGTGTATGTAGGCTCCAGTTATATTTGTTATAATCTAACATTGCATTGGACCAGGGTATTCATTGTTCACTGCCAAGGAGGTATGGGGTAAGCCCATGATCATGGATTCCCTAAATGCATCATGTACCACATTACCCATAAGCTGATAATAAGGTATATAATAAGATATAACAAGCTGCTGAAGAAACAGCTGAAGCACTAGTTAAGGAGTCAAACTCTGCATGCGTATATGCCATCCTCCAGCTGCTCTCTTCCAGGATGCAGTACATGCATGAAACCAAGATATCTGTACAGAGCTGAACGCAGTTGGAAAAACAAATGCGTGGATCCAAAAAGCAAGGGTGGAAGCCAATGTGGCTCTTTTTTCCATTACTTCCATTAAACTGAGGGATCAGTGGGATTAGAGATCCTGGTCCCCCAAGGGGCACACTGTTACCTGCAAACACTGTAAGAGTTCCATTGAATAAAAGCTATGGTTGCCCCCTGAGCTCTACAAGCTCTTGTGTCCAGGGACTGACAGGCAAATAGTCGTTGTCATGAAAGGGTGGTATATGGGATCATTAGGAGGAAGTAAACATAGTTTTACCCAACTGAGAAAGAACAGAGTAATAAAGTGAGGTGACCCACATGTGTGCCTCCTGCCACTCTCCCACACATCTGTGACTGTAAATGGAGACACGCAACAACCCTAAGAAGGATGTGGTGACTGGGAGTTGGAAACCTCAAAAATGAGGTCTGAGCCACCTCCACCAGGTAAGCCAATGAGTTCAACAGAGGTGGGCACTGAGGGCAAGGTGAATCTAGAATGGATGTTAAAGAAAGGAGACAAGGAATATCCATTGCAGTCCAGAAACCAGATTCACTGAAGCTATGGAAGCCATAGTTTGTCACAACATGGCTCTCTCTAAGTTTCTCCTCAGAAAGAAAGCTCACTCGAGTCTTGGAAAAGAAATTGCTTCTCAAAAATACATGGAGAAGTGAATTTGACTGCACAATAACAAGAACACAGAGACAGACTTCCCAGACCCCACAGCAAAGAGGGACTTGCTGCCTGTCTGTAGCAAGTGCAGCCAGTGGAGTCCATTCAGTGGCCTATATAACTCAGACACAAACAGCCTCTCTCACCTCAGGGCAGCCTGCATTCAGTGACTGAACAAGGTGGTGCTTAAAGGCTTGACCATTTTAGTCTGACATAGGACACTCTGAAAGGACATGCTTGCTGAGAGTTTCTTCTAGGCTTTGTTGGTCCTGCATTGCAATTTGAGTATTTTCTTGACACAATCCTTCTTCCTCTCTCTCTCTCTTACAGGTGTTGATCTCTAATAAATATTCAGTTCCCAAACTCCACAAAAACAATTTAAAGCTCACATGGACCTAATATTATTGCCTTGGATTATACGAAGCAAAAGGTTAATGGGCCTATAAAGAAAAAGTAGAAGATTCACCCACATAGTAAGATATTTTAACATGTATCTATAAATGGTACATTAAATAGAAAGGCTAGTAAGATTAGTGAAGTTCTTAAGAGTAAAATAAAAAGTTTGATCTATGGGATAGAATAGAGTATTACATTTAAAAGTGGAAAATAAATATTCTTCTCAAGCAGTTAAGAAAATTGACTATGTCTTCTACTCTCATGCTAAATTCATAAAATTTGAAAGAACTGCTACAGTAAAGATCATCTTCAAAAATAATAATGCTATGAAGTTAGAACTTAACAACAAGAATTTTTAAAAACTCCACATATTTGAAAATTTAAGAAAATTTTAAGAAACTCATAAGCCAAAAAGGAAATCATAGTACAAATTCAAAAATACTTAAAATTGAAATTTAGGAATTCCACATCCAACCATAATAAAGGAATGAGTATTGAACTTACCGTCTCATAACAAACAACTCTAAAACTAAACCAAATGACTATTTTCAGTCATTGGATAACAGGTATAGGAAAAGCAGAAATATAATCGCTGTGGTCCTTGACAAAGAAAAAGGGAAACATATAGGTAAGTCTCACTTTTCCTACTGTAATACAGCATATGAACTAAGAAATCAAAGATTGGGTTCAGTACTAACAGATCAGCTGGAATTTAAAAATGGTTACAGGAAAAAGGGGAGATAACTAAAAGGAACCTCAGAATTCTGCCAGGGGATTTACCATGGGTCCTTGATTGGGTTGCTCATGTGTAGCGCAAAGTGCCACAAAACTTAGCAGAGAACAGCTGATTTTTTGCTGAGAGATGAACAGAAATAGCAACAGGTATTTCACAGAAGAGGAAACACAGATGACTCAGACACTATTAAAAGATGATCAACCACATTCGCTTTTAGGAAATGAAAATAAAATTACACTGGGGTATTATTTAATACTCATCTAATTGTTCTACCTTCTACTCCCCTACAGCATCAAAAATACAAAAAATCAAGTTCAGCAATACCAGGTATTGGTGAGGCCAGGGCAAATAAGATTCTTATACACTAAGAATATGAAAAGTCATTTGTTACAACTACTTTGGCATAGTTTTTGCATTGACTAGTATATCTGACATTATGATTCTGCTACCAAGTAGACCTTAGAGAAATTTTGCCCATGTGTCCAGGAGACATGTGCTTGAATATTCACAGCAGCATTGTTTATAATTGTTTATAATAGCTAAAAAAAAAGTAATGCCTATCAAGTAGAATAGACACATAAAATACAATTTTGTTAATACACAGAAATATTATATATCAGTGAAAATTAATGAAATACGGCTTCATTCATAGATCTACAAGAATAAAATTCAAAAATAAAAGTACAGCAAATTTTTAGTAAACTACATACACTAGTACATAAAGTTAAAAGTAGAAACAATGAATAATATAGTGATTAGGTATACTAATATATTCAACACATAAGAGGGGATATATAGATAGAAAGGTAGATAGATTACAGATAGATAGATAGATAGATTATAATACATAATTGATATGTTAGAAGCAAAACTATAAAGCAAATAAAATAAATGTATAAAATTAGGTTATTCATTACCTCTGAGGAGGGAGATGAGCTATATAACTAGAGAGGGACACAGAGAGATAATATATACTGGTATGCTTTAATACGTAATCTGATTGATGGACCACAGTTGCTAATGTTATTCTTTTCATTAGTTGTGTGTTAGTACTCTTTTACCTGTATGTTTGTGTGTGTATAACAATCGGTTTATATATTTTTGTATGTATGATATGCTTTATAATAAAATAATATTGGGTAGAAGAATTGAGATTTAAATTCAGAGAGAATTACTCTAGAACCCACGGTCTTCATCAATATATATATATATATATATATATATATATACAATGAATTAGTAAACAGATGGAATTATCTGTTCACATTTGCTTTTCTTTCACAGGTGGGCTTTCCTTTGACATCTTTCTATAATTTTGAGCACAATAATTCATAGTCACCAAGATAGGCTTCTATATGGCTTCTATATCTTCATTCTGTGTTTGATGCAGACACTTTCTGTGAACTGTCTCTTTTAACCTTCTCAACAAACTGACAGGGAAATGCCATTTTTATTTCCAATTTACAGATGGCAAAATACCGGAGAGGTCACACAGATGTGAAAAGCAAGTGTGGAGATTCAAGCCCTGCTTTATCTGTCTCCAAAATGAGTGATCCTAAGTACCATGAGATATTGTCCCAGAAAAACAAAGTTTTTTCTGTGTTGCTGCCTCTTTAGGAATAGAACTATTGGTCCATATATATAATTCAGCACTGGTGACTATTTCAGTTCTCACTTTTCCAGATTTGCTCCATTTTGTACAGCTTACTCATATACAAAATAGACATACTACGAACTCCATCAGACCATGATCTTTGTTTCAACTTTATTTTACTGACAAGTATTGAAATTTTTATTTAAGCAAAAATCTGTAAAACTTAGGAATATATTTTATAAATTAAATTAACCTAGGTAATTTTGTTTTCCATATGCAAATGTATTCGAAATGACTTCAAAGTTCTGAATATGGCAGAGTCCTGGCTGTGGCAGCCAATTTTCTATATCTCAGTCACACTTTCTTTCGCTAGGCTCTTTCAGTTTGTTTCAAATTGGGCTAATTTGTGTATTTGTTCCCACAGTTCTATTTTGTCCTTTTTGAGTATCTTTCTAAAGGATAACAGAAAAAAAGAAAATAAGACCTTTAAAAACCTTATTTTTATCACTTATCTGATGGAAATTTGGGGGGATGATTTAATGTAGTTGACTCCTCAACATTCTGAAGTTTTATCTCTGAGATACTAATGAATATTAATAAGTCTTTAAGTGATTTGTTAGGGAAAAAATTAGGAAGAAAACAACAGATTGCAGCATCATGAGGATACAGTTTAAAATAGAGAAATAGTTATTTTAGCTTCACATTAAAGTATAAACTAAAGTTCTCTCTCATATATATATATATATATTTTTTTTTTTCTGATGCAAAGATATAAGAGCTGAAAATAAAACCCACCAACTCCTATTAAGGAGAGTTTGGGGCTTGAAGTTCCTAGACACAGACAATATACACATAGATACAACTGGCTTAAGTAGCTGATGATTTTAGGAGTGAAAATTGCCTTAGTGTGGCCATAAAAAGGACTTTCTCACTATCTCCCTATCCCCATCCTCACCATTTCTCAGCAACATTTTCTCAGAACCATCTTCTTTCTCAGGAAGCCTCTTCCACATGATATCAAGATGACTATCAGCATATCAGCAGTTCCATTTTTTTGTCCAAGTCCATATAGGGAAGAAATAATCTTTTTTTCATAGCTTAACTAAACACCTTTAACTAAGTTTCACCGACTTTGATTAACCTATTTTGGTGTCCTGTGCCCAAGTCTGAATTTATTGCTATTGCCAGGAAGATAAAAAAATGTTGATTAACTTAAGAAAATTTCAATTAAATTATAAAACTAGCAGTGAAATCAATTCCACTTATTTATGTGGCTGGGAAATTTGGAGTATTGCTAGGAAGAAGAAAGAGGAAATGATTATTAAAGAGGCAAACATCAAATGACCTCTGAAATATTTATATGGAAATTCAAGCTAAATGTGAGGAAATAAAAGTATCATCTTAGGTCAATCCATGGTGGATAAAACTAGAATTTTATCTCTGAAGATGGCACTGAAAAAAAATTAGGACAAATGTCTGCTAGTCACAATGTCATCCTTAGAGATCAGGGATGGTCCCCTAACTCACTTGAATCAACTTTTCATCTTTTGATTGAGTTCAACTACTTTTAATTAATTTCTCACCAACGAACTTCTGTGAAGTAAAATATAATTTTTCTTGTCCCTAGAATCTTTATTGGAGATGGAGATGGAGAAGCCTAGTGATCAAGTAAACATGACTTTGTTTTGCACCCTGCTGAATTGCCTGCATCAGATTAGTATGTGAAAAAAAAATCCCACTTTAATGTTGGCACTAATTCTGGTTGTGTGCCTGTCAACTGAAGAGAAAAAGCAGACACCTTGTGCTTATAAATAAAAATACCCCTAGTATGAAATTCCCTCTATCTTTAATTAAACTCATTATAGTCTAATGGAGAAAGTAGATATATTTCCCTGCAATATTTGAGGCAAAAAAGGAAGTTTAGACAATGGTTTCAAAACTAATAAAACTAAATATATCACCCATATAGGAAACTATCTTAGAAAGTGGGCACATGCAATATGTAACTAATTTGTTTGACTGAAAGAATATTCAGTCAAATGTGTCTTCTGTACAAGAATGGGTCTCAAAAATGTTTGGTCTTCAATTGTTTCACTTACTGACATAATTAATTCCAATACTATTTTTGAGTGCTTCCTTGTCCTGGTTACTGGAAACAGGAAGATGGAACAGAAAAGGCAAAGACCCATACTACATTGGAGCTGGGATGACTGTGTTTTAAAATAATTCCAGCTAGGCAGCTAATATTTCTCAAGATAGTTACAATTGTACTTACAGCTTATTTATTTATTTATTTATTTATTTATTTATTTTGCTGAAGCATATTTATTGGTAGAATTGGCCATGTCAAGATTATAGACCTTAAACTCAAAGGGTCCCCCCACTTACTACTTGAGATTTACTGCAAATTGTTTCATCTTAACACTAGTAATTTTCTCTTTTGAAAAAGGTCACTTTATTGAGTGATTTACTTTATAATAAGGTAATTTTTATAAAAATTAGATAAGATGTAATGTAGGTAAAGAGCTGAGCAGAGTTTGTGGTATAGAGCAAGTACTTAATAGATGTCAGATATTTTTATAATTTTTATTATGATAGGTAATTAGATGATGGTAATTTTAAGTGTCAACTTGATAGGCCAAGTCATGCTTAGGTAACTGTTAAAACTTATTTCCAGTTGTGGCTGTGAAGGTGTTTCTAGAAGAGACTGGCATCTGAATTGATAAACTGAGTAAAGCAGATGTTCCTCCTCAGTGTGGGTGGACATCATCCACTGAAGTCCTGTATAGAACAAAGAAGTGGGGGAAAGGTAGGAGCTGAGACATTCATCTTCTCCTACCCTTGGATTTTGCTGTTCCTGGATCTTGGGCTATTGGACTCAGACATAGACTTCTTACACCATTACCTCCCCAGATTCTCAGACTTTTGGACTGGGATTAGAATGACATGCACCACTGGCTTTCTTGGATCTCCAGCTTGCAGATAGCAGACCATGGGACTTCTCAGCCTCCAGAACCAAGTAAGCTAATTCCTATAATAAATATCTTCTTATCTATATTTCTATTTATTTATCTATGTATATGTGTATGTAGGTATCTATTTCCTATTGGTTCTGAAAAACCCAATATGATTTATTATTATTGTTATTATGCGTGGTTTTTGTTTTTTGTTTTTTGGGTTTTTTTGAGATGGAGTTTCACTCTTATTGCCCTAGCTGGAGTGCAATGGAGTGATTTTAGCTCAGTGCAATCTCCGCCTCCCAGGTTCAAGCAATCCGCCTCCCAAGTAGCTGGAATTATAGGCATGTGCAACCACACCCAGCTAATTTTTGGTATTTTCAGTAGAAATGGAGTTTCACCATGTTAGTCAGGCTGGTCTTGAACTCCTGACCTCAGATTATCCAACTGCCATTGCCTCCCAAAGTGCTGGGACTACAGATGTGAGTCACCATACCCAGCCTGTTATTTTCTGTAATTATCTGGCCACATAGAATAGCTGAACGTTAGGTTCTAGTTCTCTTGACATGTAATATTAAGCTTGTTGTATCAAAATATTAAGTTTATATATTATAAATTATGTGGAAGAAGGAGTTTTCATGGAAGATTGTTTGAAGTATATTCATTTTCTCTATTCCTCCACATATTTTTTGAATCTACCTAGATAGGTGGAGAACTGAATGCATATACTATAGCACACTGGTCATACCAAGGGTTACTTTTAATGAATTATACTAGATAGAGTTTCCCTGACCATTATTTAGGACCAGTGAGAAAAAAAAAAACACTATAAATTTGTAACTGTATCTCCTTTTAGAATGTTGTCATGTATGATGTTCATTATACCAAAATGTCCACTGCATGATGATTGTCAAGAAAGATTCCATCTCAGTGAGACTACCAAAAAATACCTGTGCTTCCCTCTAAACGATATGTGTGTTTTGTATTGTGGGAACTAAAATTTGTACAACTGATCATTTTTTTTCTCTTTTACCAAGAGTTTAGATCCAAATTTTTCATGCATCCATAAGAAAATATATAGACCGTGAATGGCAAATTATGAGTCATAAATCCCCCTTCAGTATCCAATGCAGGTACCACAAATCAGAAAGTACTATTGCCCATGAAATGTGACCTCAGAATCCTTTGCAACATACCCCTTCTGGAAATTGCTACCAAACTGTGAAAGTTGGAACAATGGCTAAAACCCATTTGGCACTCTTAGAACAGTGCATTGTGGTTTGCATTTTAAGTCTCATTTCTAGTAATATTTTACATTTTTCTGTTTTTTTTTCCTGTATACTAAATTGGACTCGTGTTATCTTTCATAGATTCACATTTATAAGTCACTTTAAATTTTCTCTAGATCAAATCGTGGAAATCAAAGCACACCTAATCTACCCCTTCAAGGGGCTCCCAATACAACAGGGACTGAGATATGTGAATAGGCAAACTTCTCAAAGTATGAAAACTGCTGTGATAAAATAAAGCATAGAGTTATTAAACGGATATTAGGGGAAGCATAACCCCTCCCCCACCAGGACTCAGGAAACTTTTACTCATGATGAATGGTGAAGCAGGGACAGACATCACACAGCCAGATCGGGAGCAAGAGAGAGACAGGGAGGAGACACACACTTTTAAACAACCAGATCTCATTTGAATTCACTCACTATCAGGAGAACAGCACTGAGCTATGAGGCATCCCCAGAAACCAAGCAAATGCTGGCACCGTACTTGTACAGTCTGCAGAACTGTGAGCCAATTAAACCTCTTTTCTTTATAAATTACCCAGCCTTGGGTATTCCTTTATGGCAACACAAGGGAGAGCTGAATACAGATGGATTCGTGATTCCTGTTTCTCTGAATGCTGATGTATTTGAAGGAAGCTGAGGCCAGGGTGGTACTGTTAAATCAGGTAGGACTCTGTAGAGATTGGCACAGTAGACCTGGAAAATGCAAGGGAGTCTTGGTCCTCCACTCATGTCTACTTCCTGGCTCATTCTCTCCTTACTCTCTGCTGAACTCACAATGCTGAATTTCTATGTCCTCAAAAAACAAAAACAATAACCTTCAATTTGACATTTTTTGGCCTTTAGAGTGGTAAAACAATCCAGAATGGAACAAAAATATGCCCCAGATAGAGCTTATATTATTATTGCATAAGCTTCCTCTAAAACTTGATTGCTTCTCTGTGACACTCAAAGAAAGCAGAAATTGAAGAGATAACCAGGTCCCCGAAGACCAATCCCCACATAGACCAGAGTCCAAAGCCAGGAAATAAACAGCAGGCACCTACCTTTCTACGCAGTTTCTGAATGAGATATAACAAGTTCTCTCTTGTTTATTTCTAGGGATTTTATATATGACAAAAAGGAAAATGTGCTCTACAGAAGCATATCTGAGTTGTACACTGCATGTGGGCAGAGCTTCCATTTACTTTTACTACCCAAAGGTACTGAAGTAAATCTCAATAGAATGTAAGGTCCCAAGGGCAGAGACTTGGTCTGAATCATAAACAACAGTATCCTCTCTCTAGAATTGGGTCTGACTGGTGATATTTACTCAAAGAGCATTTCATAATACATATGTATCAGTTAGGTAATTTTAGCTGCAAGTTACAGAAAACTCAACTGAGACTGCTTTAAACACTGTGGAAACTGATCAGCTTGAGAGACTGGAAATCCAGATATAAGACAGGATAAGAAGAAGATATAGGGAAAAAGGGCTTACCAATCTCTGAATCAACAGTGGTATTTAGTACCGCAGAGGATAATGCTCAGAGAAAGTCTGTGATAGTCATTAATATTGACCAACAAATATTTCTGGTTTCTTCCCCAGCACATACAGATTTGCATACCCCTGCTCCCTTGAAGTTAGAGATGATCACCTTTGCTAGTACAATGTGAATAAAACTAATACAAGGTCCCTTCTGGGGTGGGCTCGAAGGGAATATGTACATTTGCACTTCCCTGCTCCCTTGAAGGTAGAGGTGGTCACTTTTGCTAGTGCAATGCAAATGGAATTGATATGTGTGTATCCTGGGTATGGACTCTACGGGACATTTTTCTCCACTACAATGATGAACAATGTTCTAGATAGAGGCTGCTCTGTTTGCCTGTGTCCTGGAGAGAGGACAGCACAGAACTCCCATCACACTTGTGATAGAAATTAATGTGAAAAGTATATAAATGTTTCCTCTTGTTACACACCAATAACCTAGCCTATCCAGATGAATACAAAGAGAAAGCCATTCCTGAATGGTCTCTCAGAAGAGAAAGGAAGATTTTAATAGGAATTCCCCCAAGTCTGCTCCTTTCAACGCATTGGTGTGAATTCTTATTACTGAATAAACCTTCGTCAAAGGGGATCATTGCCCCAAGATCAGTCAGCCAAACCCTAGATTTTGGATGTTGGATTCCAATTTTTTTGAGTTTCATAAGGTATGTGTATGGATACATAAAACTCCCCCAAAAAAGATTTTGATAGGTAAGAGGAAGACAATTTACAGCCACAAATCAATATGATTATTTTTCCATCATTTAGTTTGAGAGGCTGCTTAGCAGCCTGTCCCCTAAATACAACCAGTAGAGATCTCTTTCTGCACATTTCCCATAATCTCACCTGGACCTTTTGCAACAGAAAAACACTGTCTCAAACAATGTGTTTAGGTGATTTCACCTCCTTCTTTTGGGACAAGAGTTAGAGGAGACACAGAACCTCTATAAATTTTCTTGTTATCTAATAAGGCATAAGTAAGATACCCACATAATAAATTTCAAGTAACCGAGAAAATCTAGTTGCCCTCATTGGATTCACTAGCAGTACATTAGTGGACTATCAGCAAGTGGTGAGGACAATCTTTGCAATTACTGTTTATAAATTTTTAATTGTAAATTGTCTCAGATGGTTATCTTCCCAGATATATTCTAATAACCAACACAGAACATACCAACTACAAACAAGACTTCAAAATATAAAAAATTCTTTACAATAGAAATTATAATAGAAGTATTAAGTCCTCTGAAAATCATATGTAAGTTAAATCATCCCAAATTTCAACATTAGAATGAGTTACATGAGGAAGAAGTAATTGTGTATATTTGATTCTAAAATTCCTATTCTAAGATTTTACCAAGGTGGCTAGTAACCTCTATATTTATTGTTCTCAAGTCCAAAAGGAATTAAGTCACAGTAAAATATGCAAAATATTCCTTGAAAATGTAAAGACCTTTTTAAATAAAATCATATGCATGATAAGTTACCCTAACTCACTTTACCTTGAGTCTGATTTATGGGAAGTAACACCACTGCCAGTTATGCACAGTGAATTTGTAACTCCTGAAGAGGCACAGTATTAAAACAAGACTGAAGTCCTAAATACCACTGACAATTCAGAGATTGTTAAACCTTTGTTGCCTATATCTTCCTTGTAGCTTATGGAAAATCTTCCAAAATTGTCTGTTACATCAACAGTGAATCTCCAATACATTTGTTCATTTATTCATACATGAATTCACTTGGAGAGTGAGAGAAGAGAAGAGAGTTACTTGGTTGTGAGTATAGTTAATTGGATAAGCATTACTGTGCCGAAATGTGTATAATAAGGCTTTTGGAAATATGTTCTGGATTATGTCTTTGAGTAATGTGGCTCATTTTATTTCTCCAAGATGTTTTCAAAATGGAGCTGAAATTTCAAAAAATGTAACTACCTGCAGCCCTGAAAACAATCCTTGTGCCAGGCATCAGGGTCTATAAAAATTCAGGGCAGCAGACAAACAATTCATTTCCTACCTTATTTCATTTCATGTCTTCTAGTAAGAAATTTAGAGTCTTAATGTCTGAAAAAAATATCCTGTAATTCTAGAAAAAAAAAAAAAGAGTGGGAACGATTTAAAAATTTGAGACAATGCAGCCATCTAAATATAATGTTAGAACCTTGGTTAACCATAATTCCACCAAGTGGAACCTTCAAATGAGTTGAGAACCAGAAGAAACTCTAGAGGCAATTTAATCCAACCTTCTGGCAACACAGTCATCCCTTCTACAACATCCCTTTATCAACGATCATCTCTCCTCTGCAGAAATATTTCCAGGAGCAGCAACTTACTTCAAAAGATTGCCTATCTGATACTAACATGACTCTAATTATCAGATCATTATTGATCATGTTTGAGATGAAATCCTCTTTCCTCTAGCTTGGCTATAGTTTTTCATTCTAAAATGACAAACATAAGTCTTCTCTTTCTTAAATTAATATAGCACTCTAATTTTAGATAGAGGTGAAGAAAGGAGAAAGAAGCAAGTCTTTAAAAAGCAAGTATTAAGTGAAACAAGCCAGGTACAGAAAGACAAATATCACATATTCTCACCCATAAGTGGGTGCCACAAAATATGTTCACATAGACATAGAGAATGGAATGATAGATAATGGAGACTCAAAGGGGTGAGAAAGTGAAAAGAGCGAAAATGATAAGAAATCAGTTAATGATTGTAATGTATGGTATTCAGGTGGTGGATACCTGGAAAGCTCTGACTTGGCAACTGTGCAGCCTATGCATGCAACAAAATTGCACATGTATCCCCCATAAATGTATACAAATCAATAGAAGTAAAAATTATTTTTGAAAATTACGTAATTCATTTTCTTGGGCATATTCTGTAATATGTCCATATTTATTTTCAAATTCTCACCCTTACACAGCCAAAGCAGGAATGATACACGCAAATTTAATTCTGCTACTCCTCTGTTTGAAATCTTTCAAAGGGTTTTATTTTATCTTAGGATAATGCCTAAACTTCTTTCCATGGTTTATAAGGCTCAACACACTCAGGCCTCCTTCTACCCTTCTCACCTTCTCAATGCACATGCCCACTTGGAGATCAACAGTCCATATAGTAAACGTATTTCAGTACTCGAAAAGCAGTCTCTCTTACTCTCCCTCCACCTCCCACTTTCTCTCTCTTGGAATCGCCTCTTGAGCTTCTTTTATGCCTCTCGCTCTGCATTACTAAATCTGGTTTCATCTCAAACAATTCTTGTGACGCTTCTCTGACCATCCACACTTGGATTTGGTGGATCTTCCACAAGCCCTCCCAGTATCCTATAGTTTCATTAACATATATATTGGTATTTTGTATTATAGCTTACTCACTAGAATTGCAAGTTACATGAGAGTAGCAGCCATTCCTAACGCATTCACTGCTTCAGTTCTTTGTTGCTGTTGTTTGAGGTGGAGTCTCGTTCTGTTGCTCAGGCTGGAGTGCAGTGATATAATCTCACTCACTGCAACCTCTGCCGCCTGGGTTCAAGCTATTCTCCTGCCTCTGCCTCCCTAGTAGCTGAAACTACAGGTGCATGCCACCACATTTGGCTAATTTTTTGTATTTTTAATAGAGATGGGGTTTTGCCTTATTGGCCAGGCTGGTCTTGAACTCCTGACCTCAGGTAATCCACCCACCTAAACCTCCCAAGGTGCTGGGATTACAGGCATGAGTCACTATGCCTGGCCTTCGGTTTTAATTCTACAATGCCTGGTACATGGTTGTGCTGGTGAATATTTTGTTAAATGTATCCATAAATGATCAAATATGAATAATAAATGTAAGCCAGTTTAAAATGTCTCACCCAAGAACAATGAAATTATTTCCAGTATATTCTACCTAATAAAGCTGGGAATAAACTACTTTGGAAAGTTCCAACAATCAAAGATAATAGCAGAAAAAAAGATTTCTAGCTAATTAAGCTGTAAGATTCTTGTGGTTAAAGTCCATACCAAGCTTGTCCAACCTACAGCCCATGGGCCACATGCAGCCCAGAACGGCTTTGAATACAGCCCAACATGAATTTGTAAACGTTCTTAAAACATTATGAGACTATTTTGTGATTTTTTTTAGCTTGTTAGCTATCGTTAGGGTTAGTATATTTCATGTACGGCTCAAGACAATTCTTCTTCCAATGTGGCACGCATCTGTGGACAAGAACATCCATGGTCTCCATCTTAAATTGAATTTTCACAGTCTTTGGCACAGGGTAGTTGTTCAGTTATATCTTTGCCGGTGAACTTACATCTCATTGTGTTATGATTAAATTATGGACGTGTTTATAAAGAGTTACAGTTCCATAACCATTTTTTAGCAATAATTTTAAAAGGCTCTATACACACTCAAGTATTTTTCCCAACACTAGAAAGACATAATTTACCTCAAATCGATGTTTTCCTTCTTTTGGCAATGATTAAATTGTGTTGATAAAGAAGATTTTGTTTCCAAATCTCAAACTTAGGGTGGACTATTAAGTCACTACATGTTCTCTCTTACAGGATGAGAGCACCAAAAGAAATTAACAAAACAAGTAAATAAATGACCAAGCGATGTGTGGTTTGCCTTGTAAACCTTAAGCACATATCCAGCTTTCCTTATTACTTACCCAGTGTGGACCTACAAAACAGTAAGCCAGGAAAGATGCCTGGAGCTACATTTTATGTAATCAATGCCGTGAGTTATTGCCTGGCCCCATTGCACAAAGGCTGTTACAACCTTGAACATGGCCTTTTGTTTGAATGTTTCACCATATGTTCACAAACTGCTATGCAAAGATGGATTGTTCCACAGTCTCCTATTAATATTTTGCCTGGGCATAATGTTCACTTTTATTTGTCTAAAATGTTTTAAATTGCCAAGTGATTTTTAAAGCAATTGCTAAATTTTGCAAGTAGAATCTTCTATTCTGTGATTGAATTGTGCAGTTGAAATACATGAAGGTATCATGATCTGAGTTAGAATGGCATAGTAAAATATAGATGACAACTGTCATTTTTCAGTTAAAGGGGTTGGGGCTGAAATCCAGGAAATACTCTTTGAGTGTATTTTTTTTTCTTCTTTCCATTGCCCTATTGTTCATATTCAGCTCATTAGTCTTGAACTAACATAGTAGAATGATCTTCTAGGGAATTTAAATCACTTGAACAATACTCATTCCAGAGTTTCTGGAAAGGGTAGCATATGTCCCTAGTAAAATCTTTAATATTAATGGTTTCAACTCTTCCTTTGTTTTCTTCAAGGACACAACCAGTGTGACTCCAGTTCTCAAAGGGTAGGGAGGAGTTGATATGGAGACGAGGACTTAATTTTCCTCCTCCCCATGGCAGCATACATGCTCTCTATCACGCTATCCTCGCTAAAAAGCAGCACCCAGTAGTCTACAGCAAATGTGATCTAGGAAAAATTACAGAGCACCATACCATGAGAACTAACAACAGAAGAAAGGTCACACACACACACACACACACACAATTTTAATATCCTCCTGGCAAAATGTGAGATCTGGGCACAAATCCAACATTAAAATAGTGCCACTTTTAATCCTTTGCATTGCCCTCTCATCGTGTCAAAAATACTACTTCTGGCTGGGTGCAGTGCTCATGCCTTATAATCCCAGCACTTTGGGAGGCCAAGGCAGGTAGATCACCTGAGGTCAGGAGTTCAAGACCAGCCTGACCAAGATGGCAAAACTCCATCTCTATTAAAAATACAAAAATTAGTGGGGCCTGGTGGCGGGCACCTGTAATTCCAGTTGTCCAAGAGGCTGAGGCAGTAGAATCACTTGAACCTGGAAGGTGGAGGTTGCAATTAGCCAAGATTGCACCATTGCACTCCAGCCTGGGCAATAAAAGTGAAACTCCATCCCAAAAAAAAAAAAAAAAAAAAAAAAGAAAGTACTATTTCCTATTGGTCTTTCCCTACAGACTCTGCCTAGGGAATAAGAACATTTTATGATTGTTATTTATGTTTCTAGTGCCTCCTGGGGAGAGAAAGGCCTAGTAATTAAAAATATAAATTTTAGAATGAGTATGAATCCTGGATCTACTCCTTTAAAGCTGTGTGGTCACTATTTGCCCCATTTGCAAGAGGTTAAAAATAATAGTGCTGTGTTGACGTGATGTGATATGGTGAGGGGGTGATGTGAGGAATGAATATATTTTACATATAACATGTATAGCTCTGTACCTAACTCATAGTGAGTACTCAGTAAAAGCTGAGTCATGATGACAGTAAGGCAGACGAGTTACTTTAGCTCAGAAACACATTGGAGAATACTACAGGATACTCTTAATTCTCTATCTTAAATAAAATGATACATACTCAGAGGTATGTACAAACTGAGGCTTAGAGATATTTACTATACTACCCAAGATTAGACATCAAATAAGCAACAGGGCTTAGATTTAAGCCAAGATCAGTCTGACTTCATAGCCCATATTGTTGATTGGTCTATCATATTGACAGCATGGCCCTTCGTACACTGGGGAACTGAGTGAATCTCTTATGATAATATGAAAAGCTCTCATTCTAGGTCGTTGTCCAATATTCTGGCACCTTTGCTTGGGGTGATCCTATTTTACTGCCATACGGTACCTCTCTTTCCTCAGATGTAAATGGGTGTCTTAGTAACACTAATAGCTATAGGCTTACTAAGGGGATTCAATGTGTTGATGATCCCAAATCACTTAGACATTTACTGTCACGTAGTAGCAAACACTATTTTCCTTAGTCTAGGTTTCTGAGTGCTTATATTATTATCGTTATTGTTACTTACAGCATTAAAGGAATGCTTTCAGTTTTAAGTATCAGAAATCCAGCTGTAAGTGACTTAAGCAAATAGTAACAGAGCTTTTCCTCATGTGATTAGAGGTGGAAAAAGGAAGCTCCTGGCCTTAAGTTTCATGGTTTGATGATACCCTCGAGGACCAAAGGTCTTTCCGTCTTTTTACTCCACTACATTTCGCTTATTGCTCTTTAATTCTAGAAGTCTCAGGATATCTTCCAGAGAACCAAGAGCCACACTTGTATTCAAGTTAGGAAGACAGGAATAAAAGGGACAAAAAAGCAGTAAAAGTGGTGACTGCTCCTTTCATCAGAAAAATGAAATTTTCCTCAGAAGACCATCTCTGCACCGCTACAAGACATCCACAGATGTTTCATTGACAAAACTATGTCAAATAGCCTCCAAGGTAGATCAGGAAAGTGACTTGAGATTTTTTGGGTTTCATGTTGGAGACGGCCAGGAGAATGGAATTAGGAATGGATGTTGGGTGGAGCAACCAAATCTGCCTGCTACATTCACACAGAGAAATGGTTGTTATTTATGTTATTTATGTTAAAAGTCCTGAAATATAAAGTAAGTTGATGGAAAAGGTATCATCTACACTGATTTAACCTCAAGCTTTTATTTCAAAAGCATTGAATGAAATATAGAGAAAGTCTATTAAACTGAAATACAGACAGTATTCTCATTTGTGGCAGCGTGTTCAAATTAACAGTGAATATGTAGACACACCTGTGTCCTCAGGACTTATCTACAGAGACAACCGCAAAACCAGGTTTGAAAGCCATGAACACAATATGTGGAATCCTACAAACTGGTTACCCTTGACACAAACCTTGCTATAGGAAACTGACCATGAAACCCTGAAAGTTTATAAAGATCAAACACTCCAGAAAGGCTCTCACCTAACTTGCTTACGAAATAATGTAACTTCCTATCCCGCTAAGTCAATAAATAAAAGCACACATAGAAATTGGTTTTGGTTGATAAATTTGATTTAAATTGTTTCTGTGACCACTTTCACTAGACGTACTCTTTGATTTGTGAATTTAATTGTTCTATTGTCTTTGTTGAAAAATTCTGTAATTTAGGCCGGCACAGTGGCTCATGCCTGTAACCTCAGCACTTTGGGAGGCCGAGGTGGGCGGATCACCTGGGGTCAGGAGTTTGAGACCAGCCTGGCCAACATGGCAAAACCCTGTCTCTACTAAAAATGCAAAAAATTAGCTGGGCGTGGTGGCATGTGCCTGTAGTCCCAGCTACTTGGAGGCTAAGGGAGGAGAATCAATTGAACATGGGAGGCAGATGTTGCCCTGAGCTGAGATCACACCACTGAATTCAAGCCTGGACAACAGAGTGAGGCTCCATCTCAAAAAGAAAAATTGGTAATTTAAAACAACATAAAAGTTGTGTTTTAGATAGGCCATCAGGTATTTGTAAAGACTTAAATTTAATACCTAGCTATTTCAAGATAGTTGCTTGCTATGTATTTGAAACCAGATTTCAATAAGAAAAAACAGACTCATCGTATTTGCAAACAGACATATTATGAGTGACTGACCAAAATTATAGAGAAGATAGAAGATACTTTGGAAAAGGTACATGAGAAAAATTAACAACACCATCACTAAATAGCATTATCTGCGTTGTACCTATTTGTGATACAATTATGATATCACTATTTGCTTAAGTCATTTCTGGTTAGATCACTCATAACAGAAACATTCCTTTCAGTAATAAGGACACTGTAGATAAAGATATTTAATAGACTTTTATATACTAGAGTATGTGTAAATGAGATGTTGGTCAAAGAAAAAATAAAAAGAAATAAACAAAAAAGATGTTGTTCAAAGAAATGTCACAAACGGTTCCCTGTAAGGCCACTTTCCAACTGCAGAACTTTTCAGAAGTCATTTTTTGACATTCTGCCCTATAAATTAAGAATTCTTAATTGCTGTCCTGTTAGGTGGTCAAGATAATTAAAATGTGAACATAGCTAAAAAACTTTCACAATCCTTGGCATAGAGAATGTATTTAATACATCTCAGTCCTGCTTCCATTTCCTCAGAAATATCAGCAGGGATTTTGTGTCACAAGTCTATGTCTAAGTGTTAGTTAGATAACTAACTGCTTTTTAATTTCTCTGTTCTTTGGTTCTTTATTTGTAAAGAAGAGATAAAACAGTACTTTCTTTCATAAGACTTTGTTTAGGAGTGGTGGACATGCCTGTTGTGGTCAGTTTTAATGTGTCAACATGAAGGTATTTTTAGATGAGACTGACTTTTAAACTGATAAACTCAGGGTAAAGTAGATTGTACTCCATAATGTGGGTAGACTTTAACCAATCAGGTAAAGGCCTGACTAGAATAAAAAGACTGGCCTTCCCAAGGATGGAGGGGATTCTCTGCAGACTGTCTTTAGACTTCACCTGCTCTATCAGCAATTCCGGGTCTCTAGCCTGCCTGCTGTTGGACCGGAACCACAACTTGCTCTCTTAGGTCTCCAACATGTTGGTCCATAAGACAGATTTTTAACTTGTCATTATCCATAATTACAAGCCAATTCCTTAAAAATAATAAATAAATAAAAATACATACATACAAACAACCTATTGATTCTGTTTCTCTGGAGAATCCTAATTAATACAACACTTTACAATGAGTCCCATAATTTTATCCCCCTAATAATATCCCATGGAATATCAACAGTTTCTCTCCCCCTCTCTTCGCCTCTCTGCCTCTCTCTCTCTCTTACTCACTCTCTCTCATGTGTTGGTGGATTTGAAAAAGGACATTACTATGACATCTTCAGCCTTAAGGAAAAGAATTCTGAATTATCAAGCTTGTAGTTATTTTTTACACAGCAATAGAAAACTAATATATCCCTGTCATTATTAAACAGAATGAGCTTCTAAATTTTTTTCTCATTAACTCTGCAATCTTGGTTTCTACTATTTCACTGGTTTTAATTCAAAGATTTGATTTATGCCAAACCAACATGCTGAGTTCCTTTCCAAGGGCAAAGGAAAAATGGAGTGAGAAGTGGAAGAAAGAAGTCATAAATATGAATCATGAGACCAGTTCAGAAACAAGAACTATAATCATGTAATGAATTTTGTGTTTTCTTTGCTGTTAACATATTTGCATATATTTGTTAATTATTATTTTTTCTCTCTCTCAGTCTCGTATTATCTAATGTAAATGTGATAATAACATTTCACCCCACATCTCAATGTCTAAGTATTAGAATATCAAGGAAGGAGTGAAACTCAAGTGGAAGAGCAGTAAGTTTCTCCAAAGATGGATAGAGTCCATTAGATTAGTGCTTTCTCTTTCAGGGTGAGATTAATTTGCCTTCAGTTTTATGTGAAATACACACATTTGTATATGGGATAGTGGCATTATATGGAGCAGAAGCAGGATATTGTTAATTTTATTTGGAACTTAAATATGAGTAAGAGGAGATAAAGATGCTAAATTGACAGAAGGCAGTGTACTAAATGGATGAATAGATGCTGTCCACATGGCAACATCACCACCAACCCTTTTTGTATTAGTTAGGGTTCTCCAAAGATACAGAACCAATGGGAAATATATTTATTATGAAAAACTGTCTTATGCAATTAAGGAGACTGAGAAGCTCCATGATTTGCCGTCTGTGTGCTGGAGGCCCAGGAAAATCTGTGGCCTAAGAACTCAGGATATCAACAATGTAATTCCCAGTCCAAGTTCAAAGGCCCAAGAACTAGAAACACGATATCTGAGGGAAAGAAAAGATGAATGTCCCAGCTCAAGCAGAGAGCAGAGAGGGAGAGAGAGAAAGAGAGAGAGAAGACATCTGCTTCCATGAGATATTATTACTAGGGTAAAAATATCCTTTTGCCTTCTTGTTCTGTTCAGGACAAAATTATGTCAGATGATGCCCATTCAAATTGGTAGGGGGAATCTTTACGAAGCCTACTGATTTAAACAGTAATTTCTTCCAGAAACACTCTCAGAGACACACCGAGAAATAATATTTCATTAGCTATCTGGGCAGCCCTTAGCCCGGTCAAGTTGACACATGAAATTAACCATCACAACCATCACTCCTTTTCAGACTAGAAACTATACTTTCCAGAATCCCCTTTGCCATACACGCCAGTTTTGAATTTTTGGATGAGAGGAAGTCATGTGAGATTCAACAGGCAAAGTGAAGCAGAAGTTACTATTTTTGAAGGCTGTGGTAGTCAGAAGTGGTAGGCTTCCACATCTCTTTACAAGTTCACCTTCATGGTCATGATGCTATGCAGATGTGCTCATGACTGGTGGCTTTCTTCTCCAAGTACAGTGCTTATGGACGTGTAGTGATCATTTATGCAGCCCTCCAAGTGTGATTTCCCATATTTTTATTCTCCCAGACCTCTCCTCATTTACATGAACTGTAGTTTTAGTTCCATAATACTTATAGTGGGTCTTTTCCGCTGATTAAGTACAGATTAATGTGATGTGTAAAGTGTAGTAAATGCTGTACTAGTGTTAACTTGTTATTTCCAAGTATTATATCTTTGAGCAAGTGCATCTTGGCTTAAATCTTCCCTAAGAACATTCTTGCTTTATTCAATAGGACATCAAATTATGTACTAACAAGGGGCCTTTCTTTTCTATTAGAGACCAAATAATTAAAGCAAGTCGTGATTTGGCTTCAATACACCTCTTGACAAGATGACTTGATGTGCATGGTTATAATGGAATGCCATCTACAGAGAAAACAGACACTTTGAGTAACAGTTAAAAAATTGTCAAACTGAAGTGTCTGTTTTGTGATAAATCACTTTGGAGCACAAGAAAAGTTTGGACTTACGTATTTCATTCTAGACAAGTTGGCTCAATAGAAGGAGAGCTCAGAGCCAGAAAGCACACCTCCAATTGGTCAAATGTGTCAGGGTCCCCCGGAAAGTCCTTCTTTGTCAAGCTAAGGCCAGAAATATTTGCCATAGTAGTGCTTCTGCCACTTTTCCACAGGTGGTCTTACTGAATAGGTATTTGGAGAATAGAATATTGCAAGATTTGTGGCAAGGTGCAGTGACTCATGCCTACAATCCCAGCACTTTGGGAGGCCAAGGTGGGAGTTTCACCAGAAGTCAGGAGTTCAAGACCAGCCTGATCAACATGGTAAAACCCTGTCTCTACTAAAAAAAAAATAGCCAGATGCGGTGGCAGGCACCTGCAATCCTAGCTACTTGGGAGGCTGAGGCAAGAGAATTGTTTGAACCCAGGAGGCAGAGGTTGTAGCGAGCCAAGATTGTACCACTGCACTCTAGCTTAGGTGACAAGAGAGAGAGTCCATTTCAAAAAAAAAAAAAAGATTTGTGCCATTCTGTTGCCAGATGATAATCTAAATAAGCTAAAGCAAGGGTACGGAAAGAAAATATGAGGTATATTTATATCTTCCTTTATAGTATAGCTTAAGAATTTTGCACATGGTAATATTACTATTTCCACATGGTAGTTCTGCTATTAGAAAATGAAGATAGTCTGCTTCTGAATAATCCAAACTTCAACAGAACATTTGAATTGGATGGCATTATTGTAAACATCCTGGGTTAAAAAAAAATAAAGAAGGACTCTTCACAGTCAAAAAGTAGTTAGATTTCATGTATATAGATCTTAACAGTAGATGAAATTATTTCCATCTAACTCTCCTTAATTATATTTTCATTCTTTATACTTTTGAAACTATTTAAAGAAAGGAATCTTGCAAATTAAAATTGTGTGCTTAATTCCTGAGCAATATTTAATATTAAAAAATGAATTTGGTCATAAAAGCATAATGTACATATATAAGTGCAGTAATTATAAGTGTACAGACTACTGAATTATCATGATAGATTGTGCCCACCAGATTAAGTGTGGATCTGCCTTCCCCAGCCCACTGACTCAAATGTTAATCTCTTTTGGCAGCACCCACACAGATACACCCAGGACTGACTCTCTGTATCCATTAATCCACTCAAGTTGACCCTCAGTATTAACCATCACAACATGGAGTCATATAGTTAATATGTTAATGTTAATCATACAGTTAACGTTCTTCTGTGGCTGGTTGCTTTACTCAATATTATGTTCATAGAATTTGTCTATGTTGTTCCATTTAGTAGTAGCGCATTTTTAATTGCTGCAAGCATTACATTGTATAAATCTACTACATATTATTTATCTATTTTAATACTTATTAGAAGTTGGGTTATTTCTATTTTGAGGCTATTATATAGTGCCACTTTCTTAAATAGTCATAAAATTTAGTCCTCAAATGCTGAGCATAGCTGAAAATATTTTAAGTCATCTAAAGTGTTTTTTTTTAGGACTCAGCTTTATCAAACAATACAAGAGTTTCCTGTTACTCAGGGAGCATCTCAGTATCTCTCAGAATACGCCACATAATTTCTCATAAAGTAACTTCTATGTAGTAGTTGTTGGTCTTATTTTTGTCTTTGTTAGAAAAAAAAAGACAACTCCTGTGGTCCAGTTTATAAGCCTTTTCTAAAAAAGAAATGGCTTCACAAGGAGATAATTGGACAAGTTATACTGTTTTGTTCACGATACAATCTTATCAATGATAAATGCAAGGCCCCTTTTTATTGATTTATCTATTTTTCCTCTGTTTGTCTACTTTAATAATACAGTAAGCATCTATGAAACTGCCATCCAACTCAAAACGTAGAATCTTAACAAAAACTCACATCTTTCTATGTTTTCTGCCTAGGCAGATTGAAATCTTACCTTGTCTATCTGTACTAACCAGTATTCTAAATCCTGGGTATATTAACTTGATTACCTTTCAGGGTAATGTCTTCTACATATGAGCTCCAAAATATTATTTTCTCAAGATTTTCTAAATTGTTACTAAAATATACAGGGAATATTTATGTTTCAGAGCGTACAATCTTATTATATGTTGCTGGATTTCAGCCACTGTGGAATAATTGGTACTGGACCAGCCTTTCTGTTGTCGATATCTAAAAGTCATTAAAATATTTGAAGTAACTGTTTCAGGTATTAGATAGTCCAGCACACGACAACAATGCACAAGCAGCACATGACAACAATCCCTGAGATAAGAAAACTCACAAATTCCTATTTTGTCCCTTCTTTCCACATATGAACAGTTTCCAGAATGTTGCAGACAGACATGGAACACCAGCAGAAAATGGTAGTCCTGCCAAGCTGAGATGGCAGAGAGCAGAGTTCCAGGCTGAAATGTCTAAAAACTGTAGGGCAGGATACTAGAGAGAAGGGAGTTTTACAGATACCAAAGAGGAGAGAATTTCACTAGAGGTCTGGAAGGAAGCTAAAAGCAATTATTTCCCAGACGCTAGAGTTTAAACGCTTACTACGGAGTTATAGCTATTGAGTTAGGAACGTAATAGAAATAAAATGAAGAAAGTAATAACGATGAAAGATTATACACTTCTGGACTATGCTAAATGAACAGACCTTGTTAACACCCTAGCCATCCAACTGAGACACCAGATCAGATATTAGGATGAAGGAACATGCTCTAGGGTAAGGTCTACTCTGGATTTCTAGGAACAGAGACAAAACCAAGCCTCAATAAAAATGGCATGATCTCAGAGTTTAGAGTTAAATCTTCCCAAGTTTGATAAATTTGGTAAAACAGCACGTTGGGCCATCAGCAATACACAAGAAATATTTGCAGGGTAATTTGAGTATTTTAGGTGGCCTTGGTATCCCTTATAGAGATATTGATTAATCAAAGGAAACATTGGATAGATAGTTGGTAAAATGGATTTTTGTTGGCTTATTTTCCATTAACTACTCCTATTGTTCTAGTAGAAATTCCCCGATATCCTTTTAAAAAATTGAAAATATTGACTTCAGTTTTGATAGGATTACCAAAAAATATATTCAGCCCAAACCTTGGATGAATGCTTGTCATTTCACCTAAGTGAGCCTAGTTGGGCTCTCCTACTCTTCTAAGACCTTGAATCCTATGTGAAATAAGTACAGAATCAAGCACAGTGAATTCATGCCAACATCGATGCCCCCAAAACATAACATATTAATCTTATGAATCCCTGTAGTATATGTCTTCAAAAATGACATAATTACCCTATTATTTCACTCTTTTTGAGCCTAGTTCCTTATGTTTCATTTCTTATTATGATACCCAAGTCATTACAGTAAGTTTGTGTTCCTAAGAAAAAAAACAATAAAACTGTTTTGCTTATGTATTACCTCTTTCTGTTGCTTATAGCCAAAGAACCTTGGCTAACTAGAACTAGTGATTAGAGATATCTTCAGAGTTCACTGCCAAGCATTGCATCATTATGAGCTGTCAGCACAATTTCTCAGGAATTAAAGGCACCTTCCCATCTGCCTGGGTATCATGTTTATGTGTGAGCTTATTGACATGCAATAGGATTTGGACTTCTTCCAGCTAAACACAAGGGAGAAGCTGCTGAAGATGACTCAAAAGTGTTTTAGCAATTCTATTCCCTTCTTCCAGTTGGCCTTTGCATGAGCTTGCTTTATGCTGTTCTGTCTGGCCAAGCCTCAGCAAGTAAATAATGTGACTACGACGGTGGTTGTGGACAATGGTTTTCCTTATCTTCAAAGGTAATTAAACAGGTTTAATCTGTCACATTGGCATCCCCCAATCTAAAAGTAAAATCTAATATCCCTGTGTTCCAAGGGCTCCAGATTAAAAAATACTTTTTCACCAGCACTTACTAAATTCAGACCAAGCAATAACAAGTTAACAGAATCACTCCTAGTTGTCTGCCTGAAGGTGGGAATTTTCAATTATATAAGCACTTCTGGGCCCGGATATGGCAAGGGGGGGTGCTCAATAAAAGGGTATTTAGCACAGGTACTAACTCCTTATATGGACTAAGGAGAGACTTTTCCAGAAGAATGAGAGGAATGTTTTTACCTTTTGTTTTACTTTTCTTAGGGCAGAATTTATTGGTCTTTCACTTTATATATTCACTGCTTTCTTTCAGAATTTTTCAGTATACAAGGTATTATATATATATATATTATATATATACATATATATATAATTTATATGTATGCTTACAAAGCAGAAAGCATAAGAAAGCATAGTTTTTCATCAAAGAGACTTTCAGCATTTCCATGCAATATATGTTCTCTTCCAATGGGCACAACGAGCAGAGAGACAGCCTGTCTTATGGATGAGGCACAGAAACTCAGCTTAAGAACATACTCATACCTTAAGAACAATGGATAGAATCTTTTCAGTGCCATCTTTTCCTGTGAGGGGGAGAAAATAACATGAAAGTCTCAGATTCTATTTAGAGGATTGTCCTTCATGTCTCCTAAACCTCATACATGGCTATAGTGACTGTGGGTTTCTTAAACATTTTCTTACACTTTCTCTGTTAAATTGTATGTGAGGAAGGAGATGACAATGTATTGTCTCTGGCTCTTATTACTTTTATTTTAGGTTAGATTACTAGAACACAACCCAGTGGAAATATTTGGTGTAGGTCATTATAATTGTTGATACTGGTCACTGTCCAGTGAATATGGCTGATAGGATCTGGCTGTGTCTATGCCAGTCTATTTAATGCAACTCATATGAACTGGACTAACAAGGCCAAGTGATTTCAAACATTGAAAAAAAATAGTTCTAGTAATCTGGAGACAATTCTTTCAGTTGAGAAAACCTATTGCTTGACATCGAAATTTATTAAACTTACAGACATTTGCCAATCCTCCACTTTATATGTCCTCACTATACAACTGGGTTACAGACAAAACATGCACTTTTATTAACTAGAGTGTTTAGCTCAAAACTGTTGAGGCTTCCTTCCTAAAAATTTACTATATCTGGCCTGTTATGCAAGAACATGTAAACTTTTTCTAAAGTATAAAGATGGAAACCTAACAAATTCTGAAATATCCACAAATTACTAAATATAGAGCTTTTTCTGTAAATTAACAGCATGTAATAATTTATTAAAGTGGTGTGCCTGCAGAACAAATGTTCATAGATTCATATTCCAGATAGATCAAGTTTATTCACATCCCTAGTACCTTATGTCTAATCAATGTTTTTTAAGATAATATTATTGGCAAGTTCTCTGCCTTCAGTGAGAGGAAATGTTTACTTTTTGTAATTGGAGTTCATATCATTCCACAAGCTTAAGGTAAAGTGACTCACTGAAAATATTACATTGACCATTAACTATTATCATGGTAATATTTTATTGTCATGGCACAATTAATTTACTAATATTTTGGACAAAAGGAACATTTTTCAGATAGACTGTCTAGAGGGCTCTCTTGATTATGATGACTTCATTTCTGTTTGTGTGTTTGAAAAAAAAACCAAGGACAATGTATATAATGAAATGGGTAAAAGACCTAAAGAAGGAGATACAATCGTTTTTGTAATTTGAGCATTTCCTTTCTGATTAATTCTGATATACCATAAGGCAAATATAACTAATAAATTAAACTGAGTTAATCTAATTACAAGGAAATCCATCAAATAGAGATATTAAATGGCAAAGTCAATGATTATGTATTTACTTGTTAAAATGCTATATATTAATAGACACGAATGTTTGTGAAAATAATGTCTAATGTTTTGAGAAAACATACTATTTGTTATTTGCTACTCTAAGTGCTTCTAAACTCATTTAATTATTAAAACAATCTTATGAAATAGATATTCTTATTATCCAATTTTATGATGAAGATAAAGAGTGCAAGATTAAGGAACCTGCCCAAGATCCCACAGCAGGTGAGCTGGTGGAGCCAGGTTCTGAATTCTGAATCCAGAGTTTGCACCCTGCATATTGCCTCACTGCATATTGTCCTCACTCTCCAGGTTTTCATCAGAGAAAATGTTTGTGATTTTCTGATTCTGCAAAACCAGAGCATTGCATTTGCTCATAAAATGCATGAACTGATTGCCACAGTGGTGGCAAAAAGACTATTTCTGGGGATCTTTAGGAGAAAATGAGCAGCATTAAATTCTCTGCTTTACTGTAAACATAATTTTCTATAAAATAGGGAATGCCTTTAACTTAAAAAAAAAATTAAACAGCCTAGGAGGCTGAATACAAATGTAGTGGAGATATTCTACCCTTTCCTACAGGTGACAGCTGAGGGCATGATTAGCTTCAGGAATGCTATCCATGCATAAGAAATGAATAGATTAACTATCTCCACTGCTCATTCCTAGGGCACAGACCTGCTCTGAGGTAACCATAACTCTAAAATGCCCAATAACTTATCACAGTTGTATTAGAAACTTCTTTGGTAACTGTCTCAGTCCAATCAGAAAGGCAATGAAAAAGGGTACATCTGTCCCACAAGAAGACAATTGTTTGTTTGATTTTTTAAAAATTTCTAGCGCCTACATTTTTTCAGCTACCTTTCTTTTCTTGCATGTACAACATTCTGAAGAAAGGGTGAGCTCTTTGTTTTCTGTGTTGAAACTGATGTTGTCCTTTCAGAAAATTACTATCACCAGTAAATTCACAGTATAATACTAGTCTAATGGAAAATATTTGAAACTGCATTTTTTTTTAAGTTCAAAGGTCCCTGTGCAGGTTTGTTATATAGGTAAACTTGTATCACAGAGCTTTGTTGTACAGATTATTTCGTCACCCAGCTACTAAGCCTAGTACTCAATATTTATTTTTTTTCTGATCCTCTCCCAACTCCCATACTTCACTGTCAAGTTCCTGTGCTTGGTTTGCTAAGGATAATGACCTCCAGCTCCATCTATGTCCCTGCAAAGGACATGATCTTGTTCTTTTTTTAATGGCTGTATTGTATTCTGTGGTTTACATGTACCACATTTTCTTTATCCAGTCTATCACTGATAGGCATTTCGGTAGAGTCTATGTCTCTGCTATTGTGAATAGTGTTGGAATAAACATACACATGCATGTATCCTTATAATGTAATGATGTATATTCCTTTGGGTATATACCCAGTAATGGGATTGCTAGATCAATGTTTTTGAGGAATCGTCACACTGTCTTCTACAATGGTTGAGATAATTTATGCTCCTACCAACAATGTATAAGTATTTATTTTCCTCCACAACCTCACTAGCATCTGTTATTTTTTGACTTTGTAATAACAGCCATTCTGACTGGTGTGAGATGATATCTCATTGTGGTTTTGATCTACATTTTTCTAATGATCAGTGATGTTGAGCATTTTTAAAATATGCTTGTTGCCTGTGTGTACCCTTTTTGGAAAAGTGTCTGTTCATGTTTTTTTCTCACTTTTTTGTGGGGTTATGCTTTTCTTGTAAATGTTTAAGTTCCTTATAGATATTGGGTATTAGACCTTTGTCAGAGGCAAAGTTAGCAAAAGTTTTCTCCCATTCTATGGGCTGTTTATTCTGTTGATGGTTTGTTTTGTTATGCAGAAGCTCTTTAGTTTAATTAGATCCCATTTGTCAATTTTTGCTTTTGGTAAAATTGCTTTTGGCATCTTCATCATGAAATCTTTGCCCATGCCTATATCCTGAATGGTATTACTTAGGTTGTCTTACAGGGTTTTTGTAGTTTTTGGTTTTCATTTAAGGCTTTAATCAATCTTGAGTTAAGTTTTGTATATGGTGTAAGGAAAGGGTACAGTTTTAATCTTCTGCATATGGCTAGCCAGTTATTCCAGCACTATTTATTACATAGGGAGTCCTTCCCTCAGTGCTTGTTTTTGTCAGGTTTGTCAAAGATCAGATAGTTGTAGGTGTGCAGAGTTATTTCTGGTTCTCTAATCTGTTCCATTGGCCAATGTGTCTGTTTTTGTACCAGTACCATGCTATTTTGGTTGCTGTAGCCCTCTAGTATCGTTCAAAGTTGAGTAGCGTGAGGCCGCCGCCTTTTTGTTTTTGTTTTTTTGGTTGTTTTTTTTTTTCTTTTTCTTTTTCTTTTTTTCTTATTATTTTTTTTTTTTTTGGCTTACGATTGCCTTGACTATTTGAGCTCTTTTTCAGTTCCACATGAGTTTTAAAATAGTTTTTTTTTTTTTTTCTAGTTCTGTGAAGAAATGTCAGTGGTAGTTTGATAGAAAATAGCATTGAATCTAGAAATTGCTTTGGGCAATATGGTGAT
Organism: Cacajao melanocephalus; assembly: GCA_963573385.1. Taxonomy (NCBI): domain Eukaryota; kingdom Metazoa; phylum Chordata; class Mammalia; order Primates; family Pitheciidae; genus Cacajao; species Cacajao melanocephalus. The sequence goes on along the minus strand of CAUYLG010021138.1, from coordinate 10,940 downwards.
TTTAATGATATGGATTATTCCTATCCATGAGTATGGAATGTTTTTTCTATTTATTTCTGTCATCTCTGATTTCTTTGAGCAGTGCTTTGTAGTTTTCCTTGCAGAGATTTTTCTCCTCCCTGGTTAGCTGTATTCCTAGGTATTTTATTCTTTTTTGGCAATTGTAAATGGCAGTTTGTTTCTAATCTGGCTCTCAGCTTGACTGTTGTTGTTGTATAGGAACACTAGTGATTTTTGTACATTAATTTTGTATCCTGAGGCTTTGCTGAAGTTGTTTATCAGCTCAAGAAGCCTTTAGGCTGACACTATGGGGTTTTCTGGATATAAGATCGTGTCGTCTGCAAATGGATATTTTAACTTTCTCTTTTCCTTTTTGGATGCCCTTTATTTACTTTGATTACCTGATTGCCCTGGCCAGGACTCCCAATACTATTTTGAATAAGAGTGGTGAAAGAGAGCATCCTTGTCTTGTGCCAGTTTTCAAGGGGAATGCTTCCAGCCTTTGCCCATTCAGGATAATGCTGGTTTTGAGTTTTTCACATATGGCTGTTACTATTTTGAGACATTTTCCTTCAATACCTAGTTTATTGAGAGTTGATTTTTAACATGAATAGATGTTGAATTTTATTGAGAGCCTTTTGTTCATCTATAAGGTAAGCATGTGGTTTGTCTTTAGTTTTGTTTGTGTGATGAATCATTTATTGATTTGAATATGTTGGACCAACCTTGCATCCCAGGGATAAAGCCTACTTGATTGTGGTGGATACATTTTATGATGTGCTGCTAGATTCAGTTTGCCAGTATTTTGTTGAGAATTTTTGCACCAATGTTCATAAAGCATACTGGCCTGAATTTTTTGGTGGTTGTATTTCTGCTAGGTTTTGGTATCAAAATGATGCTGTACTCATAGAATGAGTTAGGGAGGAGTCCCTCCTCCTCAATTTTAATAGCCGTTTTTACTGGTGTGAGATGGTATCTCATCATGGTTTGACTTACATTTTTTTAATGTTAAGTGATATGGAGCTTTTTCACTTTTAATTAGAATTAGGGTTTTTGTATGGTAGTTCTATTTTTAATTTCTTGAGGAATGTCTATACTGTTTTCCATAATGTCTGTACTAACTTACATTCCTACCAATAGTGGGTAAGGATTATCTTTTTTCCACATCCTCGCCAGCATTAATTCTTTTGTCCTTTTGATAGTAGCCACTCTAACTGAAATGAGGTAATGTCTCATTGTGGTTTTGATTTGCATTTCCCTGATGATTAGTAAGGCTGAACTTTTTTTCATATACCTATTGGCCATTTTTATGTCTTCTTTGAAAAATATCTATTCAGGTCTTTTGCTAATTTTGTTATCAGGTTATCTGTCTATTTGCTATTGAGTTGTTTGAGTTATTTATATATTTTAGATATTAACCTCATCAGATAATATAGTTTACAAATACTATAGGTTGTTTCTTTACTATATTGATTATTTTTGTGTTGTTGTCTTTGTTGTGCGGAAGTCTTTTAGCTTGATGTAATTCCTCTTGTCTATTTTTTACTTTTATTTTGCCTATGCTTTTGAGGTCTTATCCAAAAAAAAATCCTTACCCAGAGCAATGTAATGAAGCTTTTCCCTTATTATCTTTTTTTTTAGTAGTTAAGGAATTGTACCCTAAATCTAAACCTTTGTCTGTTTGTCTCTCTGTTTCCATGCATTCAATAAAAGTACCTAGATTCCAAATTCCAATAGTTCAAAATAGAGGTGAAGATTTCCAAACTTTTTTATTTTTATTTTTAAATTTTGTCTCCCTAAAATCTCCAGAGTCAAGTGGGTATATAGCCAAAGAAAATGAAATCAGTATTTTGAAGAGATATCTACACTCCCATTTTCATTGGAGCACTATTTACAATAGCCAAGATATGGAATGGACCTAAATGTACATCAACAAGTGAATGGATAATGAAAACGTGGTGTGTATGTACAGGATGGAACACTATTCTACCTTAAAAAGTAAAAAGTAAGAAAATTCTGTAATTTGTCACCACATGAATGAAACTGGAGAACATTTTGTTAAATAATATAAAACAGGCACAGAAAAACAAATACAGCATGACCTCACTCATGGGGAAATTTTAAAAGTTGATCATACAGAAGTAAAGAATAGTAGTTACCAGAAACTGGAGTGTGGAGGGAAGATGAGGAAATGGCCAAAGGACATATAATGGCAGTTAGACAGAAAGAATAAATTTAAGAGATTTATTTGTATCACAGGGTGACTATAGTTAACATATTGTATTCTTAAGAAATGCAAAGAGAGTAGATGTTGAGTGCTCTCACCACAAAAATGATAATTGTATGAGATAATGTGTTTGCTAATTACCTAGAGTTAACCACTTCATGATGTACATGTACCTAAAAACAACATGTTGTACATGATAAATACATGCAATATTATTTATCAAATTAAAAACAAAAGTTGCCTGGCTAGTTATGGGGTTAATCAGCAGTATGTGCCTCCTGATATGATGCACTGAGGACAACTCAGTATTGCCTTCTGGCTGCAACTGCCAAAAGTACTTAACTTAAATCTATTTATGAGGAAACATGAGAGAATCCATTGACAGACACTTTACTAAATGATTGACTTACACTCTTCAAAAATGTCAATGTCATGAACTACAAAGTAAAATCCAGAACTGTAGAGAAAGACACAGATTAAAAGGAGACTAGAGATACATGAGTCTGAATTAAATGCAATGCAGAATTTCAATTTCCTTTTGCTGTAAAGGAAATTATTGGGCCAACTGACAAAATATCAATAAGGCATATAAATATATAATAATATTGTTTGAGTATCAGTTTCTTGATTTTCATACTTATACTGTGGTTACATAACAGAATTTCTTATTTTTATGAAATACAAACTGAAATATTTAGGGGTAAAAGAGCAAAAATGGTACTGTTTTCTTTGAAGTGGCAGTGGGAAGAAATTAAAGTACGAATGTAATTTAATAAGTTGCATCCTAAATGTAAACTTTTCCCTGTCTCCATGCAATCAATAAAAATTACTAAAGCCCAAACATGAATGGTTCAAAGTAGTTCTAAGGGTTTCCAGAACTTTTTGCTTTTTTTCTTAATTTTTATTTTGCTTACCTGTAGGCACCAATCAAGGCAGTCCATATACCAACTGATTAGTTCTGTCCATTCTTGAAATAGTTTTCTTTCCTATTATTTCTTAATTGTCCTTATACTAAAAATTTCAATCACATCAGTAAAGTCCCCTTATTTCTCTGGAAAAGTCTGACATTTTAGTGTCATTTTAAAAAAAAATCCAATCCAAATCATTTGTTTCCTGAGCTACTCTGCTGATTTTTTCTATACTTTTATTTTGTTCAATTACATTTGACTGCAATATAAATTCCAGTGAACTTTTAATTGCAATTCGGCACACACATCAAATATACGTGATTCTGCAAAATGTGTCTCTTGGAACAATTCTTTTCAACCAGAAGGGAATATCTGAAATTTTCTTAAGTGTATCTAAGGCACATTTATGAAAGTATTTAATTAAAATTTAGTAATTTTTTCTTATCAAACAAAAACATTAATAAATTTCTATCTGTACATTGATTCTTCAATAAGTATCTACTAGTATTTAGATAAAGATCTATATAAAATAGTGTCACATATTCTACCTTAGTTTATTAGGGTAGTCGTAGGCTACAGAAAAATGTTTTTATTTTCGTTTTTACTCTGCACTAAAATTGACTTCTTAAAAATAAATAAATTCAAATTACTTTTCTACAGGATAATGATCTTTCTACATTATGAAGTCTTTGAATGCAGGGTCAGCCACTTCTTAAAACATTTTTATTCCAACTTTCCAATTTTCTGTATTCAAGAACTTAGCAGTTTTTTTTTTAAATGTAACAGACACTGACAATTTGTGACATGATCTCCGTATCTACCAGAATAGAGAAACCGTCATGGAGTTGCTAATGAGATAATGATGATGTTGGTAACAGCATAATAAGGTGCAGTGTATACAGTAATTAAGTAATAATTATTTGCATTCAGAAAGATCTAGGCTTAGTCTTACGTCCCATTACTTGCTAGCTGTGTCACTGGGCAAGTTGGTAAACCTCTGTGATCTTAAGTTTCCTCATCTATAAACTATAAATAATAATAGTACCTGCTTCATGGGGATTTAATGAGGATCAACTGACATGATGTTTCTACAAAACTTATCACAGTGTTTGGCATACTTAATGCTAATGAATGTTGTTTTAATTGCCCCTGTTATTATTAGTCCATTTGCATTAATCAACCATCAAATACTTTGTGGTGCTGAATACCTTAATCTAAAATATCCTTACATATTTATTTATATTTAAAATAATCATTTTAATTAGCACACCATCAGTATTTGTACATGGTAGAAATGTTGAAAATAAAGACAAGTGACATTGTTAAAAATAATAATAATAATGATAAAACTTTACATCTCTACCAATGCAGATCTCAACTGATAATATCTTTAGCTCATATATTTCTAGATTTTCTCTATTCTAGCATGCTCAGGTACACACACATTTACTCACATGCACAGTTGTTTTTTATTAAAGTGAGGCCATATTGTACACACTGTTATATATATCTAGATTGCTTTCTATTTCCTCTTACTGACACCAAATATCCTTTATAACTTATTTATCTAAACCAGTATCTAATCTAAGACCATATCTTACACGTAGTTGTTAATGTTCCCAATTACTCTTCCAATCAAGTAAAATACTTTCTTATAAAATCATTGATTTACTGTAGAGCTCAGATAACAATTTGATTTTTTCCATCACTTTCTTGTTTTAAAAGGAGTCTGGCTTAATAGCCATGGCTGCAAAAGTTTGTATAATAGAAAGAGAAAAGATAGCCGTGCTTCAATACACCATCTTCAAACGAGATAGTTACCTGTTTCTCTACCTCTTTTAAAAATGTTGACCAGGTATGGTAGCTCTACCTATAATCCCAGCTCTTTGGGAGGCCAAGGTGGGGGACTCACTTGAGCCTCAGGAGTTTGAAACCAGCCTCAGCAACATGGTGAGACCCAGTTCTTTAAAATAAAAAAAACCATTATTATGGAAAATTATTAGATAATTATATAGAATATTCACAAGGTTGGAGTGAGATAGGGCATTTGCCCATACCTGGCTCAGATAGAAAAATGTTCACCAAGTTTTATAAATATCCAGCAGCATTTCAGTGTTTTATACAAATTTCTCCTAGTTCTTGACATTTCAATCTCCCTCATATTAAAGCCTGGGGCAAATTTGTAAACTTACTGTTGTACAAGTGTCTCCCATTTTAGATTTGTGAAGTAGCCAGGACCAGACCCTTGAAAACCTCTGGCTACTTAAAAAATTCTAAATTGTCTAAAGGTTTATGTATAAAATACTAACAGAAATGATCTATTTCTCAGTCTATATATGTTTTCAAGTAGTCCTAAGACTAGTCTTCAGCTAAGATTGTATCAACCCTTGATGGACCTATTCTAATATGTAACACATTTGAGAAGTCAGATATACAAATTCATTATGAAAATATCTATTCGTGCAAAGGAGAAGATTAGTCCGTAATGCGGAAAGGACAAATAAATGTTTCGTATTTCTCTGCAATCTCTTCCCTTTATGTTTTACTAATATAAAGGCAAGAAATTTTGCAATTAATATCAAGATCCTGGATGGCTGCGTATATGATGAGTCCTTTAGATATGCTGTAACTCTCTAGGGCAATAGCCTTTCAACACTCCCAGTACAAAACTGCAGCTAATCTATGTGTGGGAGAAGAAAGTAAAATCAATTAGGTGGTCTTTGGGAAGCAGGTATCCTGCTGTTCTGAGTGTCCAATAAGCTAGAAGTAGTAAATGGGGTATCCTTATCATCTTTCAGAGTTTCTAACATTTGATCATCTTCTGTTTCCCCCAAACATGTATTTCATTATCCCTAATTCTATTGTACTTAAGCGCAAACTAATCAATAAGAATACAGAAAACTGTAAATGTAAAAAATATGAATAACTGTACACATTTCTGTAGCAAAGCCCAGCAATTCCACAGCTAATTATACAAGCAACGGAAATGCCCGTGTATGCTTACCTGAAGACACTGTACAAGAATCTTCAGAATAGCATTATTTGAAGGTTAAATTGTTTTAAATTTCAGCGCAAAATCTGCCCAAGTGGTATTCAACAGTATAATAGACTTGTAAAACATAATGATGACATATTCAACAATGAAATATGCTAAAGTCATGAAAATAAACCATAACTGCACACAATAGTAATGAATTTCTCACATATTATTGAGTAAAAATACTAAGATGCAAAAAAATACACACTGCCTGCTTGCATTTATACAAGGTGCAAACCAGGTGAAGCCAATCCATTTTATTAGAAGTCAGGGTACTGGGCTGGGTGCAGTAGCTCATGCCTGTAATCCCAGCACTTTGGGAGGCCGAGGCAGGTGGATCACAAGGTCAAGAGATCGAGACCATCCTGACCAATATGGTGAAACCCAGTCTCTACTAAAAATACAAAAAATTAGCTGGGTGTGGTGGCGCACGCCTGTAGTCCCAGCTACTCGGGAGGCTGAGGCAGGAGAATTGCTTGAACTCGGGAGGCGGAGGTTGCAGTGAGCCGAGATCATGCCACTGCACTCCAGCCTGGTACCTGGTGAAGGAATGAGACTGTCTCAAAAAAAAAAAAAAAAAAAGAAGAAGTCAGGGTACTGTATACTCCAGGGAGAGGTTAGTGGTTTGAATGAAGCATGAGAGATCCTGTGGCACTAATAATATTCTTCTTCCTGATCTGGGTGCTGGTTACATGGGAATGTGAAAATTATGGTTTGTGTATTGCTTTATATATATTCACATATGTGTGTATTTATGCTTTTAGTATACATACACATAATAATTTGATAAAATTGAAAAACTATTCTTTTTTTTCTTTGGCATCCATTCCAGCTCCAAGTTTTTGTCATATAAGAGCAGCAGTTTGGATACAATGGAAAGTACATAAACTTGAATTCAGAATATCTTAATTTTTTATCGTGTAACCTTGGGCAGGTAACCTCACTAAATATCAGATTCTTCATCTGTAAAAGTGAACACATTCCTTATAAAGTTGTCATGAAGATTAAGTTAAATTATTCACAGTAAAGTTCTTGGTTACTTATAAAATATAATATAAATATATTGCATTAATAGAGCAAAAGAGACACTCAAGAAATATATTTTAGATGAACTGGATGGTATTTGACATAATTACAGGCATAGGGAGAATAAATATCTGGTTCTATTTAGAGTAATTGATAAGCATTGATAATATTTTATAGTACTGAGCAGGTGCTACATCATAGTGGTTATAAACATAAAATTTCAAATTATTAAAATTTTCATACTTTATATAACAAATATTTATTCAGAGTACACTGCATGCCATTCATTCCTTCAAGAACAGAAGAAAATAAAGTATTCTGCATTCATGAATCATGCATTCTATAGATGGTAGAGACAAGATTTACATCTGAATCTCAGCTCTGTCATTTACTGCCCATGTAACTTTGGGCATATTACTCCAATACCTGTCCCTACCTGTACAACAGAAATGATAACAGTGTGTACCTCAAAAGCTGTTGCATTATAAGGGCGAATGCCTGTAAAGTTACTGCCTACAATTTATCATTCAATAAATAAATACTAATAGTTATTACTACTCCTACCATGGGCCTAGCATTCATGAAATTATATGGGAGTACTTCCATTGTCGTTGTAAAAGAGCCTGTCCTATTTATTTAATCCATTCTTCATAAAACATAGTAACTATCTTGATTTGAATTTGCATAAATTAAAACTCTTTAATTCAAAATTCAGAAAGAAAAATTGTATTGACTTTCTAGCCAGCCTGAATTTTCCAAAGTTCCCAATCCTGGCAACACTTGACTAATTTGCATGTGACAATTAGAAAAATACACATTATATGCACCACTGATACCGCTTCCCAGCTGTTCTCCTTGCCTGTATTTCATGATCTGTCATTTATTTCAGCATATTCCCTTTCATAGTGATTCAAATCAAAACAAAAACTTAGAATTTCACTTTTATCTTCTACTCTTCAAAATTTCTGATTTCCTAGAAGACAAAGTCCCAGCTCCTCAAGATAACACCTAAGATCTAGCAGGTTCCGGCTGTCACCAAGCTGCCCAATGTCATCTTCCAAATTTATGCTACCAACTCCATACTCAAGACTTCATCAATGAGAACCACCTATAGTCCCACAGACACTCCACATAATTTCTGTTAATGGGTCTTAATTGGGGCAATCTTAGTTATCTGACATGTCCTTGTCCCTTTTTCCTGACTCCTCCCTATCAGCTCAGAGGGGCTTGACTTCCCTACATCAAAAACAAACAAACAAACAAAAACAAAACAAAAAAAAACCCACTTGCTTAATTTACTCAGCTTTTGTCCTACTTTTCTTTTTCCTCCCACAGAATCATAAACAAAATTCTTATATATGATAATGGATAAGGGCAGAAATCAGACTTTGCTTCTTGTATTTTCCTTTATTTTCCAGGAGCTTCAGAACCACTAATTAGGGTGAGCAAACTCTTTCTATAAAAGTCTCTGCAGCAAGTATTCAGCTCTACAATTGGAGGAAAAAGCCATCCATCCACAACATATAAACAACAGAGTGTGACTGTGTCCCAGTACAATTGAATTTATAAAAACAGGTTGTGGTGCAGACTCAGCTATCTGCTATAGTTTGCTCATCCTTGGTCTAAATGATAGTGACAAGGATGATGATGATAGTACCGAAGCAATTCTAAAACTTTTTGAGTGTTTACCATATGTCAGATATTGTGCAGAATATTATCTAACGTAATACAATAACATTATAACATAAGAACAGTTATTGCCATTTTATGGATAGGAAAACTAAGGGTCAGAAAAATTAAGTACCTTCCCCAATGTCCTGCAGCTGAAATGTATCTGACTGCAGCACTTTGCTCTTCTTCACCCCTTTTTACTGACTAGAGAGTTTCCTTAGGCACTTCCCATTGTAATACTATGCCATTCTCTGACAGCTACTGCAGGAATGAATTTACAACAAATAATCTTTTCATTCACACTTTGGCAAGTAGCCTATTATCAGGGCTACAAATGCCTTTACAAATGTGTAGATCTCCACGTGGGAAATTCCACAAAAATTGCAAAACCTTCCAGGATGCTGATGCTGATTTTAGGAGATGCTAAACTGAATTTTTTTTTAATGATCTCTAAAGCAAGATGGTCCAGTTAATGCATTTAGTTTCATGGGAAAAGCCACCAAATCTCTCTAAGGAGATGAGGCCTGTCACATCTTTGTCTGGGTCTGGGGGTCTGTGACTTGAAAACTACTTCTTGAGATAAACATGTCAGATGTGAGTAAGATACAAGAGTCTGAAAGTCAACAATTACAAAGACGACAGGTGGATAAATCAGCAAGATGGGAAGAAACCAGCACAAAAAGGATGAAAACACCCGAAACCAGAAAACCTCTCCTCCTACAAGGGATCATGACTCCTCACCAGCAAGGGAACAAGGCTGGATGGAGAATGAGCGTGAAGAATTGACAGAATCAGGCTTCAGAAGGTGGGTAATAAGAAACTTCTCTGAGCTAAAAGAACATGTTCTAACCCAATGCAAATAAAGTAAGAACTTGAAAAAATATTTGATGAAATGCTAACGGGAATAAACAACTTAGAGAAGAATATAAGTGAATTGATGGAGCTGAAAAACGCAACACGAGAACTTTGCAAAGCATGCACAAGTTTCCACAGCCGAATTGACCAAGCAGAAGAAAGGATATCAGAGGTCGAAGATAACTCAATGAAATAAAATGAGAAAGCAAGATTAGAGAAAAAAGGGTAACAAGGAATGAACAAAGTCTCCGAGAGTGGAGGCTAATATTCAACATCCTTAAAGAAAAGAACTTTCAACCCAGAATTTCATATCCAGCCAAACTAAGCTTCATAAGTGAAGGAAAAATAAAATCGTTTACAAACAGGCAAGTACTCAGAGATTTCATCACCACCAGGCCTGCTTTACAAGAGCTCCTTAAACCTGCGCTAAACATAGAAAGAAACGACCAGTACCAGCCACTCCAAAAACATACCAAATGGTAAAGAGCATTGACACAATGAAGAAACTGCAACTAACGGGCAAAACAACCAGCTGGCATCAAAATGCCAGGATCAAAGTCACACATAACAATATTAACCCTAAATATAAATAGGCTAAATGCCCCAATCAAAAGACACAGACTGGCAAATTGGATAAAAAGCCAAAACCCAACGGTGTGCTGTATCCAGGAAACATATCTCACATGCAAGGATACACAAAGGCTCAAAATAAAGTGATGGAGAAAGATTTACCAAGCAAATGGAGAGCAAAAAATAGCAGAAGTTGAAATTCTCGTCTCTGATAAAATAGACTTCAAACCAACAAAGATCAAAAGAGACAAAGAAAGACATTACATAATGGTAAAAGGATCAATGCATCAAGAAGAGCTAACCATCCTAAATATATACACACCCAATACAGGAGCACCCAGATACATAAAGCAAGTTCTTAATGACTTACAAAGAGACTTAGACTCCCACACAATAATAGTGGGAGACTTTAACACCCCACTGTCAATATTAGACAGATCAACGAGACAGAAAATTAACAAGGATATCGAGTACTTGAATTCAGACCTAGACCTAGCAAACCTAATAGACATTTACAGAACTCTCCACCCTAAATCCACAGAATATACATTCTTCTCAGCACCACATCACACCTACTCTAAAATTGACCACATAATTGGAAGTAAATCACTCCTCAGCAAATGCAAAAGAACGGAAATCATAACAA